>OY748317.1:0-17143 GCA_963556515.1 Nudaria mundana | reverse complement strand
AAATAAATAATAATAATATAAATATAATAAATATTATTCATAAAATAAATCTAAATAAATAAATTTTTAATCTATTTATTTGATAAAAATTATAAAAAACAGAATATTTTTTAATAGTTATTACTAACCCCCATCCTCTATAAACTTCATTTCATCCTATATCTAAATTTTTCAATAATTTTTGACTAAAATTAAGAAAATTATATCTAAGACCATAAGTTGATAAATTAGGCATAAATCATATTAATCTTAAAAAATTTCTTAAATTATATATTATTAAAAATTTATTTACAGAATAAATTTTTATAACTCTAATAAAATAACCTATTATAAAACCAACTAAACTAACATAAATTACTATTATTTTTATATTAAAGGGTAAATAAATTATATAAGGATAAGAAAAAATTATTCATCTTAAAAATCTCCCTCTTATTACACTTATTAATAATAAAACTAATATTCTTTTTAATATACAATAATCTTCATCATATAAATTATAAACTCTTATTAAATTATAATCTCTCACTATTAAATATATAATTAATCGAATTGTATAAAATATAGTTAAACCTGTTGAAATATAATATAATAAAAAAATTAATATATTTAAATTATTAAAACTTACCATTTCTAAAATTAAATCTTTTGAATAAAACCCAGCTAAAAAAGGAATTCCACACAATGCTAAATTTGAAATATTTATACATAAAGATGTTAATGGAATATATTTTGTAATTCCTCCCATAAAACGAATATCTTGAATATCATTTAATATGTGAATAATTATTCCAGCACATATAAATAATAAAGCTTTAAATATTGCATGAGTTAATAAATGAAAAAATGCTAAATCTGGTAATCCTATTCTTAAAATTCTTATTATTAAACCTAATTGACTTAATGTAGATAATGCAATAATCTTTTTTAAATCAAATTCATAATTAGCTCTTACCCCAGCTATAAATATTGTTAAACCAGATAATAATAATAAAATTTTAAATCCTTCTATATCAATTAATATGAAATTAAATCGAATTAATAAATAAATACCTGCTGTTACTAAAGTAGAAGAATGTACTAAAGCTGATACAGGAGTAGGAGCAGCTATAGCAGCTGGTAATCAAGAACTAAAAGGAATTTGTGCTCTTTTAGTTATAGCCGCTATAATAATTATCAAACCAATTAATTTTATTTCAAAATCATTTTTTATAAATTCTAAATAATAAATATAATTTCATCTTCCATAATTTATCATTCATCTAATCACTATTAAAATAAGAACATCCCCAATTCGATTTGATAAAGCAGTCAATATACCAGCCCCATAAGATTTTAAATTTTGATAATAAATTACCAATAAATAAGAAACTAAACCTAATCCATCTCAACCTAATAAAATTCTAATAATATTTGGTCTAATAATCAATAATATTATAGATATTACAAATAATAAAACTAAAACAATAAAACGTATTAAATTTAATTCAGATGATATATATCTTTTTCTATAATAAATAACAACAGAAGAAATTAAAAAAACAAATATTATAAATAATAAAGATATTCAATCTAATAAAATTGATATAACAATTATAGTTGAATTTAAAGAAATAATTTCCCACTCTAAAAAAATTACTATATTATCTATAATAAAATAAATTATTATTATAAAATTTAATATTCTTATTATTATTAAAAAAAAAAATGAAATAAAACAAATAGAATATTTTAAATTATTAATAATTTAAAATGATTTTTTTTTTCATATTTTTGACCCCACAAATCAATATTTTAATTAAATTATTTAAATAAAATCAAAATATTATATAATCAATTTTTAATACTATTAAATTTAATGGTAATCAATGTAATATTAAAATTAAATATTCACGAGAAACCCCAGTATAATATCTATAAATACCTGAATAATATTTACCATGTTGAATATAAGAATATAAATATAATCTATAACCTGCTCTAAAAAAAGAAATCAATATTAATAAAATTATAGATATTAAAGATCATCTAATTAAGCTATTAATTAATCTAATTTCCCCCATTAAATTTAAACTAGGAGGAGCAGCTATATTTGAACATATTAATAAAAATCACCATAATCTTATAGAAGGTATAAAATTTATTATACCTTTATTAATCATTAATCTTCGTCTTTGTAAACGTTCATAACTAATATTAGCTAAACAAAATATCCCCGAAGAACATAAACCATGACCAATTATTATAATATAAGAACCTATAAATCCTCAATAATTTATAATTATAATTCCTCTAATAACTAAACTTATATGAGCAACTGATGAATAAGCAATTAAAGATTTTATATCAACCTGACAAAAACATTTTAAACTAATATAAAATCCTCCAATTAAACTAATTACGATTCTAATATAATTTAATTTTAAATTAATCTCTTGTAAAAAAATTATTAAACGTAATAAACCATAACCTCCCAATTTTAATATAATACCAGCTAAAATTATAGATCCAGAAACAGGAGCTTCAACATGAGCTTTAGGTAATCATAAATGAACAAAATACATTGGTATTTTTACTAAAAAAGCTAAAACTATAATAATATATAATATATATATATTTATATTTATAAATTTTAAAAAATAAATTATTATTCTTCTTATTTCATTAAATATAAAAAAAATACCTATTAATAAAGGTAAAGAAACAAATAAAGTATAAAAAAGTAAATATATACCAGCTTTAATACGTTCAGGTTGATACCCTCATCCAACAATTAATATTATAGTGGGAATTAATCTACCTTCAAAAAATAAGTAAAATATAAATATATTAGTTATTCTAAAAGTTAAATATAATATAATTAATAAAAAAATAACATTAAATATAAAAAAATTTACATAAAAATTAATTTTAAATAAGTTTTCTCTAGCTATAATTATTAAAATAGAAATTCAAATTCTTAATATAATTAAACCATAAGATATTAAATCATATGATATCATATATCTAAAATTACAAAATAAATTTAATTCAACCATATTAAATATAAATAATAATATCATGAAAAATAACACCATTTGAACCATTCAAAATATATTTTTTATAAAACAAAAAATAATTAAAAAAATTAGTATTATTAAAAATTTTATCATTATTTATTTAATATAATAATAAATATATATATATATATTTATATATATATATATATATATATATAATTATAAAATATTAAATCTTTGAAAATAATCATTTCCATGAGTACGAATTATAGAAACTAAAATTGATAAACCTAAAGCCCCCTCACATACTGAAAATACTAAAAATAATATTAATATATATATATCATATTCAATATAACTTAAATAAATACTAAAAAAAAAAAAAATACTTAATACAATAAATTCTAATCTTAATAAAATAATTAATAAATGTTTATGATTTAAAACAAAAATTAAATTACCAATAATAAATATTCTAATAAAAATAAAATTTATATTAATTATCATTAAGTTTTTATAGTTTAAATAAAACATTGGTCTTGTAAATCAAAATTAAGTAATTCACTTTATAAACTTCAAAAAAAAAGAACTTCTTTATCTATAATCTCCAAAATTATTATTTTATTTAAACTATTCTTTGAATTGATATAACAAAAATAATTTTATCTTTTATTATCATTTTTTTTTCTTTAATTATATTATTCTTAAATAATCCATTATCAATAGGTTTAATAATTTTAATACAAACTTTATTAATTTGTTTAATTTCTGGAATATTAATTAAAACATACTGATTTTCTTATATTTTATTTTTAACATTTATAGGAGGATTATTAGTATTGTTTATTTATGTTTCAAGAATTGCATCAAATGAATTATTCAACCCATCTTTAAATTTAAAAATAATTTCAATTTTATTTTTTTTTATAATTATTATTATTTCTTTAATAAATATAAAAAACTTATTTTGATTAAACTTTTCACTTAATTCAGATATAGAAATTTTTACCTCTATCAATTCAACTATAAATAATGAAAATAATATTAATTTAATAAAACTTTATAATAACCAAACTTTTCTAATCATAATAATATTAGTAATTTATTTATTTATTACTTTAATTGCAGTAGTAAAGGTATCAAATATTTTTTATGGACCTTTACGATCAAAATTTTAAATTTTAATGACAAATAAATTTTTATTAACTCGAAAAAATCACCCTATCTTAAAAATTTTAAATAATTCATTAATTGATCTACCCTCACCATCTAATATTTCTTATTGATGAAATTTTGGCTCTTTATTAGCATTTTGTTTAATTACTCAAATTTTAACAGGATTATTTTTAACTATATATTACACTGCTAACATTGAATTAGCATTTTATAGAGTAAATTATATTTGCCGTAATGTAAATTTTGGATGATTAATTCGAACTATTCATGCTAATGGAGCATCATTTTTTTTCATTTGTATTTATCTTCATATTGGACGAGGAATTTATTATGAATCATTTAACCTAAAAAATACTTGAATAATAGGAGTAATTATTTTATTTTTATTAATAGCAACAGCTTTTGTAGGATACGTACTACCATGAGGTCAAATATCTTTTTGAGGAGCAACTGTAATTACTAATTTATTATCAGCAATCCCCTATTTAGGAACTATAATAGTAAATTGAATTTGAGGTGGATTTTCTGTAGATAATCCCACTTTAACTCGATTTTACACTTTTCACTTTATTTTACCCTTTGTTATTTTAATAATAACAATAATTCATCTTTTATTTCTACATCAAACAGGATCTAATAATCCACTAGGATTAAATAGAAATTATGATAAAATTCCTTTTCATCCATTTTTTACTTATAAAGATTTAATTGGTATAATTATATTATTATCAATTTTAATTATATTAACTCTTACAAATCCATATTTATTAGGGGATCCTGATAATTTTATACCAGCTAATCCTTTAAATACTCCAGCTCATATTCAACCTGAATGATACTTTTTATTTGCTTATGCAATTTTACGATCAATTCCTAATAAGTTAGGAGGAGTTATTGCTTTAATTTCATCAATTTTAATTTTAATTATTTTACCCTTAACTTTTAATAAAAAAATACAAGGAATCCAATTTTATCCTTTAAACCAAATTATATTTTGAATTTATGTAGTTGTAGTAATTCTTTTAACTTGACTTGGAGCCCGACCAGTAGAAAATCCTTATGTATTAATTAGACAAATTTTAACTATTAGTTATTTTTTATATTTTATTATTAACCCTTTAATAAGTAAATACTGAGATAACCTAATTTTTAATTAATTTATATTTAATTAATGAGCTTGTTTTAAAGCATTTGTTTTGAAAACTTAAGAAAGAATTAATTATTCTATTAGTTTATACTAAAAATAATTTATTTTTAAATAATTAAATTAAAAAAATTTTTAAACCTAAAAAAAATAACATAAAATTTAAAGAAATAGGTAAATATCTTTTTCAAGCTAAATATATTAATTTATCATAACGATATCGAGGTAAAGTTCCCCGAACTCAAATAAAAATAAAAGAAATTAAAATTAATTTCAAATAAAATATTAAATTTAAATTAAATCCCCCCATATAAACTAAAACAAATAATAATCTTATAAATAAAATTCTAGAATATTCAGCCAAAAAAATTAATGCAAATCCACCACTTCTATACTCTACATTAAATCCAGAAACTAATTCTCTTTCCCCCTCAGCAAAATCAAAAGGAGTACGATTAGTCTCAGCTAATATTGATCTTAATCAACAAAAACTTAATGGAAATATAATAATAATTAATCAAATTAAATTTTGATATAAATTAAAAAATATTAAATTAAAATCTATAATTATTATAATTCTAGATAATAAAATTATAGCTAATCTAACCTCATAAGAAATAGTTTGAGCAACTGCTCGTAATCTTCCTAATAAAGAATAATTAGAATTTGAAGATCATCCAGCAACTATGACTGTATAAACCCCTAAACTTATACAACATAAAATAAATAAAACACCTAAATTAAATCTAATTATATTAAAATAATAAGGAATAACCATTCAAATTAATAAAGATAAACTAAATCTTAAAACGGGAGAAAAATAATATATAATATAATTAGAATAATTAGGATAAATTTGTTCTTTTGTAAATAATTTAATTGCATCAGAAAATGGTTGTAAAATACCAATAATTCCTAATTTATTTGGTCCTTTACGAATTTGAATATAACCTAATAATTTACGTTCTAATAAAGTTAAAAAAGCAACACCAACTATAACCCCAATAATTAAAATTAATAAACCAACAAAAATTATATAAATATCATAATTTATCATATACTACCCATATAATAAATTATACATTAATGAATTCTAAAATCATCACATTTTTCTGCCAAAATAGTTATATATTATATATATATATATATATATTATATATATATATTAATAAAATTTTATTTTTATTTTAATAAAATTCAAATTAATAAATTTAATTTAAATATTTAATCCTTTCGTACTAAAACATTTTATTTATTAAAAGATAGAAACCAACCTGGCTTACACCGGTTTGAACTCAGATCATGTAAGATTTTAATGATCGAACAGATCAAAAATTTAAACTTCTACATTTAATTTTTATCTTAATCCAACATCGAGGTCGCAAACTTATTTTTTTATTTGAACTAAAAAAATAAATTACGCTGTTATCCCTAAGGTAATTTTTTCTTTTAATTAATATAATTAGATCACTTTTTCAACTATTTATGTTAATTAAATAAAAAAAGTTAATTTTATTTTTTTATCACCCCAACAAAATAAATTTTTAAATTAAAAATATTAATTATAAATAACCATAAATTAATTAATTTATAAAACTCTATAGGGTCTTCTCGTCTTTTTAATCTATTTAAACTTTTTAATTTAAAAATTAAATTCTATATTTACTTTTGACACAGTATATATTTCATCAAATCTTTCATACAAGTCATCAATTAAATGACTAATGATTATGCTACCTTTGTACAGTCAATATACTGCAGCCCTTTAATAATTATCAGTGGGCAGATTAGACTTTAAATTATAACCAAAAAGACATGTTTTTGTTAAACAAGTGAATATAAATTTTTGCCGAATTAATTAAAAATAATTTTTAATAAATTTTAATTTTATTAAATAATTCAATATATACTAATTTTATCATTATACCTAAACTTATAAAATTATAAATTTATTTTTTATAAAAATATAAATTTTTATATTAAATTTTATATTTATTGAAATTATTTATAATAAATTAAAATTTATTAATAATATAAATTATATAATTTTCAATTTTTTTTTATTAATTATATTAATTTAATTTAAAGCTTATCCCTTAAAATATAAAATTCATATATTTAATTAATTAATTAATTAATTAATTAAATATATGAATTTAAAATTAAATTTTTTTCTAAAAAAACTAGATATATTTAAGAACGATTTAACATTTCATTTCAAATTAATTATTAAAAATATTTTTTCCACAATAACTTTATTAAATTAATTATCTCTCTTAAATTCGAGAATTTCTATTAAAATTTTTATTAATAAACTCTGATACACAAGATACATTAAATAAAAATTACTTTTTAATAATTTTATTTTCAATTATTTCAAAATTCTTTCACAATACTAATTCACTATAAAACTTAAAATCTTTTCTATAAATATACTTTAACCCCCCAATTAAAATATTTTATATTTATTACAATTAAAAATTTTTTTATTATTTTTTATTAATTAATTTTTCCCCTCAAATTAATTAATATATTTTTAATAATCTTTTCAATGTAAATGAAACACTTTAAATCAAGCTCTAATTTGTCTTTCTAGAAACACTTTCCAGTACCTCTACTTTGTTACGACTTATTTCAATTTTATTATATGAAAGCGACGGGCAATATGTACATATTTTAATTTTTAATCATTTTAATAAATTAAATAAAATTACATTTAAATCCACCTTCAATTAAATTTTTCAATTTAATATTCATTTAAATTAATTCATTGTAATCCATTATATTCTTAATTATAAACTGCATCTTGATCTGATTTAAATTAATTTTTAATTTTAAAATATTATTTTTATTAAAAAATATTTTTTTAACAACGATATACAAATTTATAAATTAAATAAATTTATTCGTGGATTATCAATTATTAAACAGATTCCTCTAAATGAACTAAAATACCGCCAAATTATTTAATTTTCAATAAATTATTTACTATTTTAGTATTTTAATTTAAATTTTTCATAATAGGGTATCTAATCCTAGTCTTAAAAAAAAATTATTAAAACATAATTATTTATCTATAAATATAATTTTAATTAAATTAAAATTTCACTTAATAATTTAATTTTTTAATTAAACTTAATTTATTATTTAATTACTAATAAAATTTAATTTAATTTTTGTTTAACCGCAACTGCTGGCACAAAATTTGTTATTAATTAAAATATTACTAAATCTTAATTCCTTAAATTATTAATGTTAATTACTACTTAAATTAAAATTATTATTTAAATAATAATCAATATACTAAAATTTGTATGTAAAATAAACTTTAAATAAATTATCTAAACTATAAAAATTTTTATTTATATGTATTATTTTTCACATAGATTTTTTTTTTTTTTTTTTTATATTAAATATTTAATATTCGTATATAAAACATATATATTAAATGTTTAATATTAATTATTAAATATTAAATAATTTCTCTTTTTTCTTTTTCATAATATTTATATTAAATACTATATCAATAGTCAAACAATTACTATTCATTAAAATAAATAAGAATTAATATATTTAATATGAATTTTTTTAATTAATTTATTGTATTATTAATTATATTAATTAATTAAATATTTAAATTAATTATTAATTATATTAATATATAAATATATTTATATGCGCGACGCACACATATATATTAAATATTTAATATTCGTATATAAAACATATATATTAAATGTTTAATATTAATTATTAAATATTAAATAATTTCTCTTTTTTCTTTTTCATAATATTTATATTAAATACTATATCAATAGTCAAACAATTACTATTCATTAAAATAAATAAGAATTAATATATTTAATATGAATTTTTTTAATTAATTTATTGTATTATTAATTATATTAATTAATTAAATATTTAAATTAATTATTAATTATATTAATATATAAATATATTTATATGCGCGACGCACACATATATATTAAATATTTAATATTCGTATATAAAACATATATATTAAATGTTTAATATTAATTATTAAATATTAAATAATTTCTCTTTTTTCTTTTTCATAATATTTATATTAAATACTATATCAATAGTCAAACAATTACTATTCATTAAAATAAATAAGAATTAATATATTTAATATGAATTTTTTTAATTAATTTATTGTATTATTAATTATATTAATTAATTAAATATTTAAATTAATTATTAATTATATTAATATATAAATATATTTATATGCGCGACGCACACATATATATTAAATATTTAATATTCGTATATAAAACATATATATTAAATGTTTAATATTAATTATTAAATATTAAATAATTTCTCTTTTTTCTTTTTCATAATATTTATATTAAATACTATATCAATAGTCAAACAATTACTATTCATTAAAATAAATAAGAATTAATATATTTAATATGAATTTTTTTAATTAATTTATTGTATTATTAATTATATTAATTAATTAAATATTTAAATTAATTATTAATTATATTAATATATAAATATATTTATATGCGCGACGCACACATATATATTAAATATTTAATATTCGTATATAAAACATATATATTAAATGTTTAATATTAATTATTAAATATTAAATAATTTCTCTTTTTTCTTTTTCATAATATTTATATTAAATACTATATCAATAGTCAAACAATTACTATTCATTAAAATAAATAAGAATTAATATATTTAATATGAATTTTTTTAATTAATTTATTGTATTATTAATTATATTAATTAATTAAATATTTAAATTAATTATTAATTATATTAATATATAAATATATTTATATGCGCGACGCACACATATATATTAAATATTTAATATTCGTATATAAAACATATATATTAAATGTTTAATATTAATTATTAAATATTAAATAATTTCTCTTTTTTCTTTTTCATAATATTTATATTAAATACTATATCAATAGTCAAACAATTACTATTCATTAAAATAAATAAGAATTAATATATTTAATATGAATTTTTTTAATTAATTTATTGTATTATTAATTATATTAATTAATTAAATATTTAAATTAATTATTAATTATATTAATATATAAATATATTTATATGCGCGACGCACACATATATATTAAATATTTAATATTCGTATATAAAACATATATATTAAATGTTTAATATTAATTATTAAATATTAAATAATTTCTCTTTTTTCTTTTTCATAATATTTATATTAAATACTATATCAATAGTCAAACAATTACTATTCATTAAAATAAATAAGAATTAATATATTTAATATGAATTTTTTTAATTAATTTATTATTTAATTTATAATTAAACCGTTTCTAATATTTTTCATATAAATAAATAAAAATAATCAATTAAAAATAAGCTAAATAAAGCTTTTGGATTCATACCTCAAATATAAAGGAAACCCTTTTTTTTAAAAAAAAAATAAAGTGCCTGATTAAAGGATTATTCTGATAGAATAAATTAAGTAAAATTTTACCTTTATTATATTTTATAGAATTAAACTATACCTTATAATATCAAAAATTATCGTGCATCCTACACTAAAATATAATTCATAAAATAATGAACTAATTTCATTTAAAATTTAATTTTTATTTTATATTTTTATTTACAGAAATTCATCTAAAATATTTTTTTTTTTTATTTTAATTTTTAGAACTTTAATTTCAATTTCTTCTAATTCTTGATTTGGATGTTGAATTGGATTAGAAATTAATTTATTAAGATTTATTCCCCTCATTTGTAATTCTAATAATTTATTATCATCCGAAGCTTCATTAAAATATTTCCTAACCCAATCTATTGCTTCAATTAATTTTTTATTTTGTATTTTATTAAATTTAATTTTATTTAAAAATTTTGAAATAAGTCATTATTTATCAATCATATATAATTCTTCAATATTAATAAAAATAGGATCGGCCCCCTTCCATTTTTGATTCCCCAATATTGTAGAAGGTTTATCTTGATTTAATAATTTTATTTTAATATCATGACAAAAAATTACCCCAATAATTATTTTATCATATTTTTTTAATATAAATTTCATTATTTTAATTATTATCCTAAATGTAATTATTGGAGCAATAGGAGGAATAAATCAAACCTCTCTTCGTAAATTAATAGCTTTTTCTTCTATTAATAATTTAGGGTGAATATTATTTTCAATTATAATTTCAGAAAATTTATGATTATTTTATTTTATTATTTATTGTTTTTTAATTAGAATTATATTTTTTATATTTTATCTATTAAATACTTATTATATTAATCAATTATATACTAATAATATAAATTCTTTAATTAAAATTAATTTATTAATTAATTTTTTATCTTTAGGAGGACTACCCCCCTTCCTTGGATTTTTTCCTAAATGAATTATTATTAATTTTTTAATTTTAAATAATATATTTATATTAACATTTATTATAATTATAATAAGATTAATTATTTTATTTTTTTACACTCGAATTATTTATTCAACCTTTATATTTAATTACTCTAAAAATAAATGAATTAAAATTTTTATTAAAAATAAAATCATAATTTTTATTAATATTTTTTCTTACTTATCTATATTAGGTTTAATTTTCAGAACTTTTTTTTTTTAAGGTTTTAAGTTAAATTAAACTATTAATCTTCAAAATTAAAAATAAAGAATTTCTCTTTAAGCCTTAGTAAATTTTACCCCTTAAAATTTGCAATTTTATATCATTATTGAATATAAGGCCAATAAAAGAGAAATTTCTCGTTAATAAATTTACAATTTATCGCTTAACCTCAGCCATTTTATTTATTAGCGAAAATGACTATACTCAACAAATCATAAAGATATTGGAACTTTATATTTTATTTTTGGAATTTGAGCAGGTATAGTAGGAACTTCTTTAAGATTATTAATCCGAGCTGAATTAGGGAATCCCGGCTCTTTAATTGGTGATGATCAAATTTATAATACTATCGTAACTGCCCACGCTTTCATTATAATTTTTTTTATAGTTATACCTATTATAATTGGAGGATTTGGAAATTGATTAGTTCCATTAATACTAGGAGCACCTGATATAGCTTTCCCTCGAATAAATAATATAAGTTTTTGACTTCTTCCCCCCTCTTTAACTTTATTAATTTCAAGTAGAATCGTAGAAAATGGAGCAGGAACAGGATGAACAGTTTATCCACCACTTTCATCTAATATTGCTCATAGTGGTAGTTCAGTAGATTTAGCTATTTTTTCCTTACATCTTGCAGGAATCTCATCAATTTTAGGAGCTATTAACTTTATTACTACTATTATTAATATACGATTAAATAATTTATCATTTGATCAAATACCTTTATTTATTTGAGCTGTAGGAATTACAGCTTTTCTATTACTTCTTTCTTTACCAGTTTTAGCAGGAGCTATTACTATATTATTAACAGATCGAAATCTTAATACTTCATTTTTCGACCCAGCAGGAGGAGGAGATCCTATTCTTTATCAACATTTATTTTGATTTTTTGGACATCCTGAAGTTTATATTTTAATTTTACCCGGATTTGGAATAATTTCTCATATTATTTCCCAAGAAAGAGGAAAAAAAGAAACATTTGGATGTTTAGGAATAATTTATGCAATATTAGCTATTGGATTATTAGGATTTATTGTCTGAGCTCATCATATATTTACTGTAGGAATAGATATTGATACTCGAGCTTATTTCACATCAGCTACTATAATTATTGCTGTACCAACAGGAATTAAAATTTTTAGATGATTAGCCACTTTTCATGGAACTCAAATTAATTATTCTCCATCAATTTTATGAAGATTAGGATTTGTATTTTTATTTACTGTTGGGGGATTAACTGGAGTAATTTTATCAAATTCATCAATTGATATTACTTTACATGATACATATTATGTTGTAGCTCATTTTCATTATGTATTATCAATAGGAGCAGTATTTGCTATTATAGGAGGATTTATTCATTGATATCCTTTATTTAGAGGATTATCAATAAACCCATTTTTATTAAAAATTCAATTTTTAATTATATTTATTGGTGTTAATATAACTTTTTTTCCCCAACATTTTTTAGGTTTAGCAGGAATACCTCGTCGTTATTCAGATTACCCAGATTCTTACACCTCCTGAAATATTATTTCATCTTTAGGATCTTATATTTCTCTTTTAGCAGTTATATTTATATTAATTATTCTTTGAGAATCTATAATTAATCAACGAATTATTTTATTTAAATTAAATTTATCTTCTTCAATTGAATGATATCAAAAATTACCTCCAGCAGAACATTCATATAATGAACTTCCTATTTTAAATTTCTAATATGGCAGATTATATGTAATGGATTTAAACCCCATTTATAAAGGTTATCCTTTTTTTAGAAATAGCAACATGATCTAATTTTAATTTACAAAATAGAGCTTCCCCATTAATAGAACAAATTATTTTTTTTCATGATCATACTTTAATTATCTTAATTATAATTACAATTTTAGTTAGATATTTAATAATAAGTTTATTATTTAATAAATTTATTAATCGATTTTTATTAGAAAGACAAATAATTGAATTAATTTGAACAATTTTACCTGCAATTACATTAATTTTTATTGCTTTACCTTCTCTTCGTCTTCTTTATCTATTAGATGAACTTAATAATCCTTTAATTACTTTAAAATCAATTGGTCATCAATGATATTGAAGTTATGAATATTCTGATTTTAATAATATTGAATTTGATTCATACATAATTCCATCTAATGATTTACAACCTTTTAACTTTCGTTTATTAGATGTTGATAATCGAATTATTTTACCAATAAATAATCAAATTCGTATTATAGTTACTGCTACCGATGTAATCCATTCATGAACAATTCCTTCTTTAGGAGTAAAAGTAGATGCTAATCCTGGTCGTCTTAACCAAACTAATTTTTTTATTAATCGACCAGGAATTTTTTTTGGTCAATGTTCAGAAATTTGTGGAGCTAATCATAGTTTTATACCTATTGTCATTGAAAGAATTTCAATTAAAAATTTCATTAATTGAATTAATAATTACTATTCATTAGATGACTGAAAGCAAGTATTGGTCTCTTAAACCACTTAATAGTAAAATAGCAATTACTTCTAATGAAAGAATTAGTTAATTTATAACATAAATATGTCAAATTTAAATTATTACAAAAGTAATATTCTTTTATCCCACAAATAATACCAATTAATTGAATTATTATATACACATTATTTTTATTAATTTATTTAATTTTTAATATTATAAGTTATTATATTTATAATATTAAAAATTTTAATAAAAATAATAAACAATCATTTAATTTTAAAAAAAAAATATTAAATTGAAAATGATAAGTAATTTATTTTCAATTTTTGATCCTTCTACAAATTTAATAAACCTTCCCTTTAATTGAATTAGAACATTATTAGGAATTTTATTTATCCCTTGTTCATTTTGATTAATTCCCAATCGTCATTTTTTAATATGAAATTTTTTTTTTTTTAACCTTCATAAAGAATTCAAAACTTTATTAAAAAATAAATATTTTAAAGGATCAACTTTCATTTTTATTTCAATATTTTTTTTTATTTTTTTTAATAATTTCTTAGGATTATTTCCATATATTTTTACCAGTTCTAGTCATTTAACTTTATCACTTTCTATTTCTCTACCATTATGAATAAGTTTTATAATTTATGGATGAATTAATAATTCTCAACATATATTTATCCATATAATTCCTCAAGGAACTCCCCCTATTCTTATACCTTTTATAGTTCTAATTGAAACAATTAGAAATATTATTCGACCTGGAACTTTAGCTGTTCGATTAACTGCTAACATAATTGCTGGTCATCTTTTAATAACATTACTAAGTAGTACTGGACCTAACATAAATTTTTACTTAATTAGAATTTTAATTATAATTCAAATTTTATTATTAATTTTAGAATCTGCTGTAGCAATTATTCAATCTTATGTAATTGCAATTTTAAGAACACTTTATTCTAGAGAAGTTAATTAAATAATGAAAATAAATTACAATCATCCATTTCATTTAGTAGATTATAGACCTTGACCCTTAACAGGAGCAATAGGAGTTATAACTCTAGTTACTGGAATAATTAAATGATTTCATAATTTTAATATAAATTTATTAATTTTAGGATATTTTATTATTATTTTAACTATATATCAATGATGACGAGATATTTGTCGAGAAGGAACTTATCAAGGTAAACATACCTTATTAGTAACAAAAGGTCTTCGTTGAGGAATAATTTTATTTATTATTTCTGAAGTATTTTTTTTTTTATCTTTTTTTTGAGCATTTTTCCATAGAAGTTTATCCCCTAATATTGAAATTGGATCCTTATGACCCCCAAAAATAATTTTACCTTTTAATCCTTTTCAAATTCCATTATTAAATACTATTATCTTAATTAGATCAGGGATAACTGTTACATGAGCCCATCATGCTTTAATAGAAAACAATAATTCTCAAACTACTCAAAGTTTATTTATTACTATTATATTAGGAATTTATTTTACTATTCTTCAAGCTTATGAATACTTTGAAGCACCTTTTACTATTGCAGATAGAATCTACGGATCAACTTTTTTTATAGCAACTGGATTTCACGGTCTTCATGTTATTATTGGAACTTTATTTTTAATAATTTGTTTTATTCGTCATATTAATAACCATTTTTCAATAAATCATCATTTTGGATTTGAAGCAGCAGCCTGATATTGACATTTCGTAGACGTAGTTTGATTATTTCTTTACATTTCAATTTATTGATGAGGAAATTAATTATTTATATAATATAATTAGTATATTTGATTTCCAATCATAAAGATTAAGAAGACCCTTAATATAAATAATTACTATTTTAACAAATATTTTTTTTTTTATTATATTAATTACTAACATCTTAATAATAATATCAATTATTTTATCAAAAAAATCATTTTCAGACCGGGAAAAATCTTCCCCATTTGAATGTGGATTTGACCCAAAATCTTTAGCTCGAATTCCTTTTTCCCTTCATTTCTTTTTAATTACAGTTATTTTTTTAATTTTTGATGTAGAAATTGCTTTAATTTTTCCCATTATCCCCCTATTTAAAATAGTAAATTTTTTATTATGAGCAAAAATTAGTTTTTTTTTTATTATTATTTTAATTATTGGACTTTTTCATGAATGAAATCAAAATATATTAAATTGAACAAATTAAATATTTATTTATCTTTAAAAATAATTATAATCAATATATATATATATATATATATATATATTATAATATATATATATATATATATATATTATAATATTATAAAAAAAAGGATTATAGTTTAATTAAAACATTTGATTTGCATTCAAATAATATTATATTTTTATAATTTATCTTAAAATATGAAGCAAATTTTGCATTTAATTTCGACTTAAAAGAATGAGTTAAATACTCCTTATTTATTAATTGAAACCAAAGAGAGGTATATCACTGTTAATGATAAAATTGAATTTTAACTCCAATTAAAATAATAATTGAAATATAAAGATTAAAATTAAGCTGCTAACTTTATTTTTAGTGGTTAAATTCCATTAATATTTCTATTTATATAGTTTAATTAAAACTTTATATTTTCATTGTAAAAATAGAATAAATAATTCTTATAAATATATTTAAAGATAATCATCTATCTCCTTAATATCTTCAATATTACACTCTAATTAATAAGCTATTTAAAT
>CAUVZR010000107.1:0-63203 GCA_963556515.1 Nudaria mundana | reverse complement strand
CTCTCAATGGGGTACCGAGAACCTGGTCGAGTTCAATGCCCGCAAAAACACAGGCGTGTGCATTTACAGCGAAGAAATCCCCTTTCCTTCCCCTACCCTCTCTTCAGAATGCATTATTACCAATGAAGTACAACCTTGACAATCCTTGGCATAGACGTTCGTCGAGAGCTCAAATAATAAAAAACTACATCGAAAGATGTATAGGGCTAGCTTCGCGGAAAACTAGGAATACTGAATAAGGTAAAGCGATTCTTTTACACCGCACCAGAGGTGTCTGCTGTACAAGGACGCAGATTAGACCCTGCGTGGAATACTGCCTCTCACCTCTGGGGACGGCTCCGCGAAGTATTTTGCTGGACGCTCACGGCGCTATGCAGCGACGGGCTATCCGTATTATAGATTGTCCGGAGGGTAACGGGAAGCATTGAGCCGCTAGCTCAGCGCCGAACAATAGCTTCCTTGGCCGCATTCTACCGTATTTACCACGGCGAGTGTTCTGAAGAGCTCTTCAATCTGATCCCACCCTCTTCCTTCCGATCCCGAACAACGCGTGGCCGGGCAGAGATGCCACCCCCCACACAGTGGGATAGCATGTTCGCGAGAACCGAACGTTTTTAAAACGTTCGTTTCTCTGCCGAACGATAGTGGCCTGGAAACGCCCTGCCTGTGCACGTGTTTCCTCCCACATATAACCCTGGGTTCTTTAAGCGGATCGTGAAGAGGCACATCAGTAGGTCGTCAAGTTGAGGGCCACTCTCTATAGTATTGTGTGCTGTGAGAGTGGCCCACAATCGCTAGACGTCATCACGACTTACCACCAAACGGGCGGCGTCAATTTGGCGAACCAAATATAAAAAATTAAAAAAATGGATATAAGTACCTAGATAATTAAACGCCTAACAACATAATATAGGTAATTAGGTACTTATTTACAATACATACATGAGGAACTAACCAAGTTACTGGCGAAGAGTAGGCTTATAAAATATCTCTGCTTACCCTCTCGGATTATTACCTATGCAAGCGCCTTTGACACACGCGCGTTGGTTTCAAAGAAGCTTGTTGCTTGTAACCGAAGTCGCGCCAGCAAGGGCGGCGGCCGAGAAGTACCTACCTAACTATTTATAATTAATAAAATGTTAAGTACCAATCGTGTCTGTACATTTAAGCAAATTAAGTGATGAGACTAAATGACGCAGCGAGGTAAAATTAAGAGTAGGCGATAAATAAAATCATTAATAATTACATAATAAAACAGGGCAATGTATTTTTATTTATTACTTTTGTCTGTCTTTTTATCTGTCTATACTCGTCTATTCTTGCAGTTTTTACAGACAGAATAAGGACACTAAGCTCGAACTGCTAAGATTATTATTAGTTGTAGGTATGTATGTATGTAACATCTGTCCTGGCTTTGGATATATGGTTTAAATTACAGAGTAGTTATGGATTTTCTATAGCACCCGGCAACGGCAATAGGCTTGCCCCTATTAGGTACGTGGGATCAACAAATTACTGGCAATTTGTGGGTGTATAATGCACCTCTGCTTACCCTGTTTGTATGTATGTGTGTGTGAGAATGAGGAGAGTTACAGTAACAAATTGACTTTGTTTCCTCTAAATCGGCTAAAACGAAAAGAACATCGTCAATAAGTCATTCCTCGCGGGCAGAGCCGAGAGCGTCACTTAATATATAAGTCAACCAAAAAAGTATATGAACGAAACGCACAACGCGCGAACAACTCAAACTCGGGCTCTAGTCACTCGGCAGTGGCACGCGCTCGACACGGTCGACACCGACACGGACAATATAGGTCGCTACCTACCTAGCCAGTAATTTCCACGAACGTTTATGTTTGTCAGAGCCACGTCTGTTGATCGGTCGTGCGGCAGATGAGGTTGGTTTGGAAAGTAGGTACTTTCCCTGAGAGCTATCCCTAGCTACTTTTACTTTTAGCTACCTAACCTACCTAGGCTAAGTAGTTACATATTTGTAAACCTTCAAAATCGGTGTAGTACGTGGCGAAAGCTGGGCATATAAAATATCTCAGCTAACGCCCTTGGAAAAATAAAGCATGTCAAAAATTGACTCAACAACCCGACCGACTTCTAATTACCGAAATGGGACCAAATAATAGTCAGAATGGGACCAAATACGACCATTCGGGAATTAGTCCCTTTCGATAAAAAAAATAATTTTCAAAATCCGTTCACCCAGTCCAAAGATATGACATAACAAACACCTTAACTCCTCCTTTTTGGAAATCGGTTGAAAACAGGCTACCTCTATATAATTATAATAATATAGCAGTCACACTGGAACGATGAAAGAGGCCTTTTTAGGGCTAACTACAAGAAACATTCACTATTAAATTTTATATTATTACCGAATCATTTCCCCGTTTGTGTTGTATTACAGTATTTCACCATTAGATTAAATTCCATAAATAGCGTAGGTGCCTGACACTGGATATAATATTTAACATACTGCAAATATCAAAGATGATCCGGGTTCAAATCCTAGGAAATTAGTTTTTGTTTTTGTTCACAAATTCTTTATATTCTCAACTGACTTCTAAAAAGGAGGAGGTTCTCAATTTAACTGTATTTCTTTTTTTTTTTTGGCCAGCTTTTTCTTGTTATTTTTTTATTCAAGAAAAATATGTAGGTATTTCACTATTGTTTTTATATTAAGTTGCTTCAAAATAATATTATCCTATTGTGCAAAAATAACGTAACCAGAGGGTTTATTCAATATTAATAACAGCGACATCTATCTGTGCTTTAGCAAGAGTTATTGATGAAAAACAAACGCCAGCCACATTTATAGCAGTACTTATTCTAGCCGACACGTGTACCGTGGCGCTGTGCTGACATTTTATAAGAAAAACTTAAATTGGAGTTTTAAAGACCCGAAAACTACTTATTTAATCGTAGAAAAACTTTTAAAATATAGATATATTTTCCTAGAATGGAATTCCTGACTAAAACGAAAGATATTGTTTAAATATTATGAACCTTTACCCGTAACGCCACCTAGTTTAAAATTATTCAACTAACACGACAGGCCCGAAAAATTTGTTCCTGATAGACTACCAGTGATATCACTAAATAGAATCTCTGCAGTTGAGAAAACAGTCAATTAAGAAATAGAGGTCTGGAAGAAAAATACGAGCTATCAAAACTTCTAGACCTGAGATGAACATCCAGATGGTATGGGATTATGAAAACCATCTGGATAAACTGAACACATAAAATTTTAATTTAATTTAAGTACATATAGCAGATGTGTTTACTCTTATAAAACTCTCTTATAATATATTGCTATGAGTTTTATAAGAGTTAACAAATTATAAACTCTTTAAACTTGTTCAGAGTTCAGTTTGTTCAACTTTGGGATAATTATTCCAAAGTATATTTAATTTAATTTTACTTTTATGTACATGCTTCTGCTATATAACATTCACAAAATAAGACCCGTGTAAAGTGTTTTCTGCTTATCAATGGGGACACAGGCAATGTCCTTCATGGCTGAGGAATGCCTCAGTCATGATGAAGGCAACATGCTTGACTATTTTGTTGCAGTGAGGGTGTCTTTAATTTGCATTGCTTACATCTATTCATTTAACTGAGTGCATACAAAAATATTCAACACTCATCAAATTAAAAAAATTTATAAGTGTTGCATTATATTAAACCATATTTAGCTGTACTTTTACTTTGGTAGTATTCCTCCTATTACAGAAAGACCACTGCACTGGTTCGATTCCAGCCAGACATTTGTTTTTGCCAATTATGTTGATAATTTACCACAACTTGTATTTTAAAGAAGTATTTAATTATTACTGTTTTATCAGAATAAGAATATAATATAGTAGGTAGTATTACATTGGTTCTGGTTCCCTGTTGTAAACTTGCATGATTTTCTCCATAATTTCCCAATTTTTCTCTTTTTGCAAGTCTTTAGTAAACACCTGAAAGAAAACACACTATTAAATACAATATGTTACTAGTACGTAGTTATATAACATACTGAAATGTGTAACAGATAGTTACCGAATACCACGCAGCATCATCATCTAATGTTGCCGCTAGAGGTACAGAAACCCCTAGAACGTGTAGTGCCAATGTTAGACATGCAACAGCTATATGGGGTGCTCTATAATCCAAAATTGAGGGTGAATGATGGAAATCTTGTAGAAACGACATGGCAGTGCGGGCCACGGGAGCTTGACGCCATTGTGATGGTGGGAACCATTCTTGAATAGAACGCAAGTAGTGTAGTAGATATCTGTGGGCAGATGGTGCATCCAGGTTAAAGCCCAACAACCGCAGCACTAGTAATTCCGCTTGTGCAACAGCACCACGCCATGACCAGTATTCGTCGCCGAGTTCCAACGGCCCAGCACCGCGATTGATAGAGTTATGAGCAACATTAACTGCATCTCTCAGTCTTACAGGTTCATCTCGTGACTTCCCCGCAGCACATATACAAGCTGTACATATCACATAGCAATCGTATTCATTTTTATCAGCTTCTTTGAAAAACTTATGATAGAAAATAGCAGCTGTAGCTACTGTAGCTGGTTGTAAACCAAGTTTTATACCGCACTCAAATATAAAATTTGTGGCCGAACTATGACCAGACGCACTACGATAATCAGGTAATCGTCGTTCACGACGGCTACTTTGTAAAGCCATAACATCTATCACGTCTTTCATCATATTGGTTAGATGAGAAAATATTTGTTTAACTTTGTATTTGATGCAATCGAAGTAGACGCCGCAACAACAAATTTAATTATTGTAGGAGGTTATGTTTTTTTTTTTTCCAAACTGTCGACCGTCACTCGTCACGTCAATCAAATCAATAGACGTCAAGTCAAATAAAAAAAAAAATTTGACATGGCTTAATAAGTAGTAGTAATAAGGTATGGCAAAAAGCTGCTGGCTTTTTTGCAATAACTTATCAAAGGCTCGTTCGCGATAAGTTCAAAATTTGCTGTTTTGTGGTTGAGCCCGGTGAGTGATTCGAACAAACACAAGTCTCAACGTATCGCGAGTATTATTAATGTATATAATACAATAGTATCTAGGTCATTCATCGGGTCCTAATTAAATGTCGCAACCGCAATTTTTAGTTTCCTACGAACGAAACGTTTTTTGGAACGAAGTTCTCTAAAGCAGCTTACGGGTAGTGCGATATAGTAAAAATCGTCACGTTATGCTTACCAGTAGTCAGCAGAAGCCTAAATATGGTCCGTTTTTTTTTAATTTAGCGTCGGTGCCGTTAGTAACAATAAAAGTACCCAAAACCCAGGTTGGGTTGCGTTGCAGTTGCTTAAAGAACTTCGTTCCTGACCGGGGTCTTCCGACCGCACAATTTTTTTATTTACCTCGGAAGGAACAAATCAAATAAGTATATCCCGTCCGATTCAGGTAAATATCGACAGGGAGCTGTCCTGTCACCACGGTCATCTCATTATCTGCTAGGTGTTTGAGCTCGGTGGCGCAATGGGATGAGTATGCGGCTGCCATCCCTGAGGTCCCAGGTTCAATTCTGGGTAGAATCAAATTATTTGTGTGGTCTACATTTGTTTGGTTTCGGAGTTTGGGTGTTTTCTATGTATACCTAATATGTATGTATTTAAAAATATATAATGTTTATCAGTCGTCTAGATCCCATAACACAAGTTTATATTAGCTTAATGACGTTGTGTGAGAATGTCCGAAAATATTTATTTATTTATCATCAACAAGCAGCTCATGCGATACCTGGGAGGAATACTCGCTAATCAATCATTGGCAATATGTATTTCAGGCGTTAACTATCAACAACCTCCTGGCATACGTAAAATATGTCTGGAGTGAGGCTATGGAAAGGTGAGTCTTCGGCTATTAGCATGGACGTCGCCAAAGCCTTTGATAAATGGCATGCTTTGCTCTTTTCCAAGCTTCTGGCATATGGTCAGCCTCCTTAACTGTGCAGCTGGATAGCCAGTCTTCTAAACGAGGGCCAAATGCGGGTCCTCTGCGATAGCCAGGTTTCTTACTTCTTGCAATTAAATGACGGAGTACCGCAGGGGTCCAAACTATCACCAACTCTTGATTCCTTGATCCTAGCTTGTCAACCCTCTAGCCACACATGCGCCGTGTTGCGAGGGATATAGTGTGGCTTTGTCGTCAATAGTCACGCGCTTGTTTTTGCGCAGGTATACGCTATACAGAATAAACGTAAGCTCAATCTCTGTTACCGTTTTCCTACTCTATGGCGATAGGTACAAGGTTGGCCATGAGATGAGTGCCCAGACCATACTCCGTTTCTTTAGGTACTTATATAAAATGTTACTAATAAGAACTTAGGTGATAAATAAAACGATCATTTATTTGAACATAAAAATTAGAATATAATCATTTTCAGTAATTATTTTAAAATTATACACTTAAAAGTACATTTATAGTAAATTCAATAAAAAATACCGTGCAGACAAGATACAAATTAGGGAAAATATTTGTTTATTACATCGTTGGTTAATTAGATCGCTTTCAGTAAATGCAATACAAAACAGGTTGGAAATCAAAACTGAATGTAACTCGTTATAGAAAAATAATGATAAGATTGAATCACATTCAAAAATTACCCCTAGTGACTAAAAATTTTACTTTCTTAAACATTTGTTCAATGTACAGGACCACTCGGAAGTCCTCAGCGAGGTGAACCCTTCGAGCGGTCCACACACGCCCTAGAAATGAATGCTTACATGTTCATCAATTCTAAATAAGGTTCTTCAACATTGTACTCTGATCAGTACAAATAAGACTATCGCGAATCTCAGACATAGCTATAGAAGAACATACATATAGTAGGTATAAATAGTGAGGTTAGTATTAACTTTGGCAAATATGAATGAAGCATAGTGATATTGTTTTAGATCGACAACGTTCCGACAATCCTCAGCGTATTAACATTACAAATAACCTGAACGTCGCTCGTTTCGCTAATGCCAATGGTATAATATACGATACAAGTAATCCTCCATACGATATAGGATTACACGGAGACACAACGCCTCTACCCATCATCAAACACTACATCTCTTAGAAACTCAGCAGTAACTTCCCCAGTTGTGGATCTAATAAAGCGCGAACATTTGAGCCGCAACATTTCAGTCTTCAAATAAGAAGCCAAACGCACCTACCACGTGACGTCACGACCGGCTGAGTCGTTTTTGTAGGTGCCGTTTTATTCAGACCCAAAATAGAGCTACAGCCGCACGTTCGTCATAATATTATACTGTGTGCGTTCATTTGTGATCCAACCGAAACAAAAGTTCCATTGTGGCGTGTGCGATTCGTTCACATAATTGTTTCAAATCTTATAAACTAAATGTGATTCGAGCGAATAAACAATGCGGCAGTGTACAAAATTTACATCACATTCACTCGATAGATAAGCATACAAGTTAAATGTTCTGCGGAGGAACACATTTACGTGTTGACCCGACCTTCATGCCGTTAGATGGCCACATAGCTCAAGAGCCCAATTTCGACTTTAGGGTCTTATGAACAAAACCTTTTTTTAATGTCACATGTAGCTTAGGTACAATCTAGGTTGAATTTAGAACTGCGCTAATATTATTTTTTTATTAGTTTTACGTACATTATATTGTTACATAACAGTAAAAAACCTACCTAGCAACAAGCGAGCGAATGTCGCTCGAGCCGCGGGCCACTACCATACTATAGACAACTCAACACTTCTTTCGATAATTATATATTGATTTGGAGTTATCATGTGAATAGAAAATAATACAATGTCCAGTGTGAGACTGAATTAAATCTTTGGTCTTGAGGTGTTACTGTGGCTCGCTGCGGGCTAGGCTGTGAGCACAAAGCCATAAAATCCAAAAAAAAAAGTAGGCTGTGAACTGTCACAGTGACACTGACAGGCGCGTGGCCCGCGCGGTCACGTGTAGGCGTTACATTTTCATAACACTTTTTACATACTCATAAACGTAAAATGAAAATAAAATCACCTAACTATGACGATAGTAAAGGTTTTACTGTCTAATTGCAATATTAATTAATGTTTATTGATACAGTTACAGTCCTAATGCTTAAAAGTAAGATTTTCTTTATTTTATTATTAATAATAAATTATGTTATTATAGTATATTATAATATATATGTATAAGTGGTTGATAACGCCATTTCGCGAGTGTATAGAAAGTTTATATACTCACATATCTTACATGAACAGATTGTAGATCGACACTTAGCTGTATGTTACCGATAACTCCACAAAATTATTACGAAAGATTATAATATGATCAAAAAACGTTGGTTAATTACATTTTAAATACAAAATTAACCATGACAAGTTTTAAATACAAGTACGCTACATAAAATAAATACTTATCATGATTTTTAATAATTGCATACAAGAATATATCTTAAATGGCTACACCTTAATGATAACTGTAAAATAATTGTAGAAAAAATAATGAACACGAAATATAATTATTCAGAATTGTGTACATAATATGGCGTAACAAACAATACTTACTGGAATAAATAACTTGTGCGTAAAATAGGAGGCTTAACTTAAATAACGAAAGTTGATGACACAGGTCTTAGCTTAATCGTTAAAGCGCTATTTCATTATGCAAATCTCGCAAGTATAACGTCGCAAGTTGTATGCAAGTTGCAAATGTGACGTCATACTTGCATGTAAGACTTGCATAATGGAATACCGCCCTTAGGCACAAACATAAATGTAATCTTAATATAGAACGAGGAATACAGTTTGTGTGCATTAAAACGTTTATATAAAAAAATAAGTTTCTCATTACAAGTGGTATAATTCTTAATAATGGAATGACGTTTTGTAATCAGTATTAAGTAGGCCCGTGAATCCTCTCACTACTGAGATCGACACTACTATTCTATTATATAATTATGACGTCACGACCTGTATACATTTGCAACTTGTGACGTCATACTTGCATATTGGAATAGCACCTTAAATATTGGTTCCTTCCAAATTTTGGTCCGTAAGAGAGTGAGTATATAAGCACATGCTGTAACCGGTGAGTGTGAGTGAGACGAGTATAACTAGACCCCGAGCCATACTTTTGTCAAACGAATCTCTATTTTAATGCCTAGCACCAAAATTTAGAATCAAACATCACTAACATCGTATTATAGTTGATTTTACACTTAGTTATATGCGAGTGCAACTGATTTTACTAATCACTTAACAATACCAACTCGCATTAATCACTAATCAAAGTGTAAGGAAAGACGAACAATAAAAAAAAAAGATAACCTACAGTTTTATATTACAAGGACAAATAAATCACTAGAAATGCCCAAGGTATAGTTATACTGCGTCGGTTGGAGGTATCATAAATAATGCACAATGCCTCAAGCCCTTCTGACAATGATATACACTTGGCGGTTAATCCAGTAAGCTTACTTTCCATAAAAATATATAATAATTATATACGCGTAGCTGCGGCGTGACCCCGAGTATATCCCTATATGACTCATGATATCATTGTCCCTCAAGTATAGTAATAGATCGATAATTATGACAAATACTTGACCATAATGTATCAAAACATGCCCCATATAACTGAAACGATGACTGGTAGACTAAAATCAAATCGTTAGTTACACTCGATTAAATACGTGTTTTTGTTCTTTCACAAACATGTAACTTGCTGTAAAAGCCTAACCAGGATTTAGCCAAGCACAGAGGCATGTATTTAAAAGCATAAGTTCCAATATGAGCGTACTCATTACTATAATAGTTGTAACAACATAGATATCGAGTCTATAAGGGACAGAGTCACGGGGAGGAACCTAGCGACTACTACGATCACAAACCATAGACACCTAGAACATCTGAGTATCCCACTCATTTATCACTACCGACAAATAATCTCATCATAAACAATCCTTTAAGAAGGACAGCATTACAAACAAAAATCTATAATGCTCGGATAACATTCTAATTTTTACAAGAAATGTTTACAATAAGATTCGAATCGCATGTGATTGAGCTCGACGAAAATGTTGCAATGTCCCGCAACATTTTCGTTGCTTAAATTGTTCCCGCGTCAGTTTCGCGTCATTTGTATCGACAACCAAATGTTTCGCGACACTTCCACGTAGTTGTTGAGGAACATGTTGGTAGTGAATACTTGGGTATAGTAAGTGATCGTGTTCGCACGTGTTTCATGTTATCCCGTGTCTAGTAGAGGCCGCAGCCGCGCAGGTTGTTGGCGATGATGACGTCAGTGACGGCGTCGAACACGAACTGTATGTTGTTGGTGTCGGTGGCGCACGTCATGTGACAGTATATCTCCTTGGTTGTGGATTTGTTCTTGGCTTCGAACTGCGCTTGTATGTACGCGGCCGCTTCGCCATATTCTTGCGCTCCTGAACAGTTTAAAAACATTATAATATGCAGACTGTTACGTTCAAGAGTAAGGGTGCCTTTCGACTAGAGATATGCTATGCTACATTGATCAGGATTATGTTTGACATCCACCAATAATACTAAATATATTTTATATTATGATTGGTGTGTATATTAAAACTTAGACAATAGATTTACAAATAATTTATGGGTAAGCATTTACAATTTTTTTTAATTCAACCTATCTTGCAATTTAAAACCACCAGTTTCAGACCGGAGTCAGCACCTTCCTACCGCCTTTAGCTAGCTTAAGTGTTAAGACTACACGTGCTTTCAATAAGAAGAAGAAACAAAATACCTATTCTGTAATCCAAACATTAATTCCACCAGCCTGTACCTACAATATCCGCAGTCCGGGCGTTTTGCTGCTACATCTAGCAGAAAGGCTCCAAGCACACGTACGACAACAACACAACATCATAGCGACAAAAAGTGGTTACGTGTGAATAGTGTAGCTGCAATCTTTTGCAGTCATCGGATGTCAGCGCATAGACAGTAGATTTGCGAACTCTCATTGGACGATTGCTAAGGCACATTCAGACGGCGGGGCGGGCCGGTCTTTTTGACCGCGAAGTAGTAAAGACCGCGTCTGCCCGTCGATGCCCGCGTGGTCCATTTGTGTGCGCCGCCAGTGCCCGACGGGCACCTGCGGCGCGGTCTTTTTGCCCTTCATGTGCGTTGGTAGTATAGGATTCTCTTTGCGCTATCGTTCGCCGTGAAATTGACCGGCCCGGCCCGCCCCGCCGTCTGCAAAGCGCCTAAATCTACCAATGAGATTTTTGCGACTGAGTGGACTTTTGTTGCCTGATTTGAGAATCAATGGTTCCTAAGTCTATGCGCGCTTCAGTCACTCCAAATATCGACGCGATGTCGATCAGATCATGTCAGTGTGAATTAATCTATGCGATTTCATAATAATAATGCGCGACCAAGTATTTGCGTTGTTTTGTGGTTCTGGTTGTAGTACGAGTGTTTGGACCTTTACAAAGAAGTATAAAACTTACCGGTATATTCTGGAAAGCATATTGTGAGCGGCGACTTGCGTATCTTCTCCTCGAACAGATCCTTCTTGTTCAAGAACAATATGATACTGGTGTCTGTGAACCACTTGTTGTTGCAAATTGAGTCGAATAACTTCAAACTTTCCTGCATACGGTTCTGAAATACGAATAAATTCATATTTAAAAACTTCCACTAAGTAAGTAATCAAGTCCCCACGTGCAGACCCAGTCATCACGTGACCACGGTTCCTGTTGGTGGAATCTAAGTGGAACGTCGCGTCGCGCGTCGGGGAGCAATAAGGTATACGTACCTTTAATATTATAATGATTTTCCCGTTTACATTGGTTTTTTAAGGGTATTATTGGGTATGCCTTTTTCCAATCCTAATGGGGTCAGCTTCCCAGTCTAACTGCGATGCGGCTGATCTTCCGATATTTTCCATGGAGCGACTGCCATTGACCTCCACAACACATGGGTGATATCGAAGTTTTGTAGTTAGACCAGTCGGATTTTATTTTAGGGCTCCAATTACCCGTAACTAGGTATGCAATGCATGCAAATGTTGAGCGGAGCAAATGTTTTTATTACATATCAGAATCAGAAATCAGAAACGAACACTTTTTGGTCAAAATCGGTCGAGCCGTTTCGGAGGAGTAGACAAACGATTTACACTTGTCGCCTAAGATTGAGCTCCGCTTCGCTCCGCTCAACAACTGCCATAGGTGTTGGTATGACAACCAGGACTCCGAGGCACGGAGGGATCTTAATGTCGAGACAAATGGTCACCCATCCCAAGACCGGTCTAGTTAGATAATGATTAACAAAGGTTAATCATCAATCATTGAATATTATTTCTACTACAACATTGTAAAGACAATGTGTTAACCTACTCGTTTACCATTTAGCCATGAGCCCAAGTTTTATAGAAGCGTCATATAGCGTACAAATGCTCCAAAAACTTTATCATCTTACAGCAGCATACCCGACGGTATTTGTTAAGAGTAAATAGCAGTGTAATAATAAATATTTACCGTTGTCTCATCCTCATGTAGCACCTGGTCGTACTCGGACATGGCAACACAGAATATGATCGCAGTCACATCCTCGAAGCAATGGATCCATTTCTTTCTTTCAGACCTCTGACCACCCACATCGAATAATCTGGAAGGAATTATAACATTTTTTTAAATTTAGTACTTAACTTTGGCGCCACGCCTTTATGCTTGATATAATGATTAGGTGATCGCCACGGTTAGGCTCGTGTGACAGGATTTTTAGTTCCTAGTTCCCACGGGACCACATTCCTGGGATAAAAAGTAGTCTCAGTTACTCATTATAACATCTGCCAGAGGATGTTCCTATAAAATCAATATAGCTGTTTCAGAGATTAGCCGGAACAGAGATAAATTAAACTGTTAATTTTGAATTAAAAAATTTTGCAGTTATCATCACAAACAACTTGAGACAACACAAGAAAACTCATAATTATGTTAAGATTATTAAAAATTTAATTTGCTGGGAGATAATTCAAATATGAATAAATCTCGCCTTTGCACTGTTTAACGTATTTACGTGCGTCAGATAAATTATTTATTTTATAATATAACTAGCCGACGCCGACGGCTGCGCCCGTGACCAATTAGATACTAAAACCATCCTCGATAACCACTCTAATCATTAGTGAAAGCAGTATGAAAATCAGTGCAGTAGTTTTTCAGATTATCGCGAACAGACCGACGCTGAGGGGGATTTTGTTTTATAATATGTCGTAAAGAGCGAGACGACCTAACCAAAAATTTCACGTTTAAATGATTGTAACCCTGAAAGACATGTTATTGAAATTTCATTATGTAAGTGTCCTTTGTTTTCTAGAAGAAGTGTCTAGAACCATTTATATAACTAGTACAGGCTCAAGTGCAGTGAAACTTCAGACTTGGTGCTCAGATTTTGCGGTACACCACAACGCCTCGACCGTTACGTTATTGCCTACTAAGTAATTAGTTCTAATACCAATCAATGTACTCGATAACTTAAGATACTCAGTGTGTCTAGTACCAGTTCCTTACGTTAATTAGCTCGAAATACGTTTTCGTATTCCCCATACATGACACAGTTCCCTGACGTTACAAAATGTATTTCAAGCAAATTAACGTAAGGAACTGGTACTAGACACTCAGAGCTTTGTTTGTATATTTGATATTACTTATCAGTAGAAGTGTAAATACACTAGCAGTACTTATTTAAAGTCTATCTTCTTATAAAACAGTTTCACTCCTTTCAGCAGTGTTTGTGATTAAATTTATTAAAATTTATTCACCGCTTCGTACGTCATTCATTACTTTTGTGTGACCACTTCGCGCCACTATTAATTCTCTGAAGTCGTGTCAATAGATTGTTTTTTTTTCTCTCACAGTTTTCGAAACAATTACTAAAAAGACGATATTAAGACAATAAAGGTGCGAAAGTGTAATTAAATATGAATTAATGAGAAGTTAAGTTAAAGATAAAATCTTTTTGAGATTATTTGACCAAGTATAATGAAACTGCAAACGTGCATCACTTAACTATTTATAATTTAGTAGGAATCCCATCAGCCTTGGGGCTATCCTATTGCGGGTAATTGGGACGCCCCTTTGCCTGACCGCCATTGCTTGCCAGATTCTGCCTATGGGGGAGCCTGGCTAAGATCGGATTCGACCAAACTCAATTTACACTGGTGTTCAACTATCACTCCGTCTAAAATCTGTTGAATATTATTTCTACTATTCTACTTCTTCTTTTTTAAAAACGTGGCTCCATCTATTCATAGATGATTTCGTCTATGTCAAGGTAATACTTGATTTTACCCACACAGAAGAACTAGTTACTCTGAACTAGTTCGCGGTGCGGGACAAGGAAACGTTGTTCGGTGTTGCAATTGAGCGTTTAGGCCTGGATTTTTGCCCAGCGCCAGAGGTAACCTAAATCGCAACCTGCCACGCGCTCCGCAAAAACCCAAGTCCTACTATTCTACTTGAAATCTCATAATATATTTTTTTTTGAATAATACAGTAAAATATATAAAATGTTGACAATGACAATTGACACTATTATCTGACAAAATTAATTTTTTATGACATTTTAAATAATATCCCATATTCTAGTCTGAGTAAAATTATCATCGTGATAGCTTAACATTCGAGTTTGGTCGAATACAGCCTAAGGCGAAGGAATAACACCGTGGATAGGTTTTAGTGGGTAGTCCGGCCTGTTTTCTATCTAAAGACCAGGAGCTCCACTCGAAGCGGGGAGGCAAAGTGTCTATTTGCATCACCGACCTCGTAAAAAAAATGTAGACAATTTCCAAATAGACTAGTCATAAAAAATACTTACTTGAAATTAAGGTTCTTAAATGAAAAATGCACTTCAACGATGCCGGTGGTTTTGACTCTTGTCCTTAAGATATCTTGTTCGGTGGGTTGGTAGTCTCTTGCACCTAACCGGTCCAGGTCATCCAGGAAACTGGAATAGACAATAATTTATAATGTTAACATTGCAATTCATCAATTTCTTTAATAGAAAAACAGACGATACAATGACATTGCGATGATATTTTTTGTAAAGAAATAACCAACAACAACAGTATCTAGACTCCGCGGTCACTTCTCAGGAACACAGATACCTAAGAACCTAGAGTCTAAAATAAAAATTGAGTCGATATTTTGGTTACATCACTAGGTATGAAACTAGAAACACAAGTTTTTAACATACACGTCCGTATGTAGTTATGTACGTGTATGTTAGTGTTATGTATGTCATGTAATCATTAACAAGGATTGATTCAAAAACTCGAATAAAAAGACTAGACTTTTCTTGCTTTGCTTTTTCGCCGAATGGTGCAAAGTAAATTTATGAGCAATGAAAGAAATCAGTATATTAGGTATTAATATATCAGGTTTTATGAAAACACCTCTCTGTAAGGTAGCAGGAAACTGATGCCAAAACGTCAAATAAACTAATTACAACTAAAGAAAATAGGTGCATTGTAGTAACCATGCACCTATTTTCTGCTGTATATCACTTAATGTGATAGAAACTCTTCAGTTTAATAATATTAGTAAAGTTTGAGAATGACCACCTATGTTTCGTACAGAAAGGGTATTTATTGGTGATGGTATTTACTGTGAACATCTGAAGGTGGTTATAGTCGAGTTACTCTTAAGGGCATTTCTAGATCTCTGAACGAACACGTAGACGATGAATAAACCGTGTTGTTAAGTGGTTGATACGAACATGGATTGAAAAGTAATCGGCCTAACCAAGAAAATAAATACATAATAAATGAAATATATTTTTATTTTTCAACGTAATCAAGTTCAATGCACTTTTGCCATTTTCCCTTATAAGCATTTATCCCGTTGAAAAAAAATGATTCTTCCTTAGAGTCAAAATATGCGTCTACGGCTGCTTTGACCTCGTCATTTCTCAAAAATCTTTGACCTCCCAAGTGCTTTTTTAGCTTAAGGAACAGAAAAAAGTCTGACGGTGCCAGATCAGGTGAACAAGGTGGATGCGGTAACAATTCAAAGCCACAGTTGTGAATTTCTGCCATTGATTGGACAGACGTGTGAACACGAGCGTTATCTTGATGAAACAGGACTTTTCTTCTGATCATTCCAGAACGTTTTTCTTTTATTTCCTCTCGTAAACGACGTAGTAAGGTGCAGTAATAATCAGAGTTTATAGTCGGACCCCTTTCAAGATAATCAACCATAATCACACCCTTCGAGTCCCAGAATATTGAAGCCATCACCTTATTTGCCGACAAAATCGACTTAGCCTTTTTGGGGGGTGGTGAACCAGGTCTTTTCCACTGTTTCGATTGTTGTTTTGTTTCCGGTGTACAGTAATGAACCCATGTTTCGTCCATAGTAACAAAACGATTCAAAAAATCACATTCATCAGCTTCAAATAACTCCAAATAGTCGCGTGCAATAGTCAATCGCATCCTTTTTTGCTCAACTGAAAGCAGTCGCGGAACCCACCTCGCAAACACCTTGTGGAAACCCAACACATTGACTATTATGTTTTGAGTACGTTCATAAGAGATGCCTATAATCTGGGCTATCTCTCTAATTTTCAACCTGCGGTCTCCCATAATTAAGTCGAGTATTTTTTTAACATTTTCGTCAGTAGTGGACGTCGAAGGCCTTCCAGACCGGGGTTCGTCTTTCACACTCTCTCTACCACGCTTGAATTCTGCTATCCATTTTTTGACGGATGAATATGAAAGAGCGCAATCCCCTAATGTACTGACCATATCATCATGGATGGCTTTTGATGACAGCCCCTTCTTAAGGAGGTACTTAATGACGGCACGCTGCTCGATTTGCTCCATTTGCGGAAATGATGTCAGATTGCTTTGGTTTTAATTTATAAAATTAAAACTAATTATCGCACACGTTTCAAACTTCACACAATTAACAGGTCTGAACTGAACTAAATAATGAACTGATCAGTGTTAGGCATTGAGTAGTAATAATAACTCTATGGTGTTAAGCCGACTACTTTTCAATCCACCCTCGTAGTAATAGGCTCGCCCTCTTTGAAGGAAACGTGGGCGATAGTATTCGTTTAAAATAACTGACATTTATATTAATTTTACATTAATAATACCTTTTATAACGAACTTAACTTATAATCAAGATCATTTTCAACAGTCCATTCGAGTGATAATGATTGAATGAACATGGTTAATTACGTGTCATTAACTATTTAACAGTTTCAGTGAGTAAATAAATCGACTCGGAAAATTACAAAATACCCAGTAACCATTGTTTGTAGGTACCTACCTAGTATTTATCGTTTCCTTGTGCGGTAATTGGAATGGAAAGATAATTATAAAACAACGAGTAACGAGTTTGACAACATTTTTAAAGGAGACGGTTTTAACGACTATAAAGTAATTTTAAACAACCGCCAGGAACGATGCAGGACGTATATTTGGGACTTTTTATTTTATTTTAAACAAACTACTTAGCTGTGATTAATGCTAATTTTCAGCCATAAAAATCCATTATCTTGCCGATATAAATAATGTAATTGCTTGCAAAAGCAAAAAAAGCAATTATAAAAAAATGGTCACCAGTGTGTACGTGTACCACATCAGGCATTCCGCGGCAGTCCCTACCAAGTCAAGACACTGTGTAGTGTTGACAATAAAATATTTGTATGAACATTTGGTTAGTGATTCAAATCACTATTGTTTGATTCCAATTGCGTTCATAACCCTAATTTGATATTTTGGTTTGAGACTGCTATACTGCACAGGTAATACATACGAGTATATTATATAGATCTACCTATAGATATTTTAGCTAACAACTAGGACTAGGACTTTTTGCGGAGCGCGTGGCTGGTTGCCTTTTAGATTACCTCTGGCGCTGGGCAAAAATCCAGACCCAAACGTTCAAGTGCAATACCGAACAACGTTTCCTTGTCCCGCACCGCGAACTAGTTCAGAGTAACTAGTTCTTCTGTGCGGGAAAAATCAAGCATTACCTTGACATTGGCGAAATCATCGATGAACATCGATAGAGCCACGTTTTTAAAGAAAAGAAGAAGAAGAACTAGTATTAAAGTTGTATTATGTTCTATTTTTAGAACCTTACTGTCTAGAAGAAGTTATAATCAAACTTATTTACAAACATTCTCAGAATACTCGTATTATAAACAATGTCGATAAAGATAATATGTAACTAAAAAACAAATACTGGGCAATTAAATTATGGATCGATTTTAATGAAATTTAGTATAAGTATACAGATTGAAACCCTGACTGAAGTGATAACTTGTTTCCGTGGCCAAGAAGTAAGGGAAAGCTAGCTGTAGCCGGCCCGCGGATTCATTTCATTTTACACAAATATGTATTCAAAACGGAATTTCCTTTAATTATTATTGAAGTAGCTATTTGTGGAAACGGAAGAATATGATTAGAGGGTAGTCGTGGGGAAACCCCAGAAATTCAATACACAGTTCTAAGCGGGAAATAAACTGGCCAAGTGGAAGTCGTACTCGCACATGAAGGGTTCCTTCCCTACTATTATCTGTACAACACTAGACAAAACATTTATTATTTGATATAGAGCTAACAACGGCATAGAAATCACGTTTATTGTATGGGTGCCCCACTTAATTATTTTATTGTTGTTAGTACCTACACTATGTATTTGTTGTTTTATCGGTAACAGAAATACATTGTGAAATTTCAACTGTCTACGATAACGGTCATAGACATAAAGACGGACAGTGAAACATTTTTTCCAAAAATGTATTACTATAAGTTCTACCAAGTGCCGACAACCGAAAGCATAAATTATACGGACAGTGAAGTCTTAGTAATACGATTTCATTTTTTCCACTTGGGTACAGAACCCTAAAAATGTGCGAACTATACATAGTTAAAGGAACACATCCGGCCGGCCACTAGTTGCAATAGCTAAACGGACGAGTAGCCACGTCATCGCATACATATTAACGAGCCCCTCGCCACTGGCGCAGACAACACGCGATCCTACCTACTATAAAAGAATCATTAAACAGCTATTGTAATAGCTTCAAGCACCTACAAATAGTTAAATGAGTTCTGTTTTAAATACAGCGAAAGCAAAGACTCTTCCTCTCTCCAAACAAACATTGAGCTGTGAACGATAGGGTCCATAATTGAAACTTAATCATTTTAACATCCGTCTATACCACATTATGGAAGGCAATAAATGTATTGAGTAGTCTGCTGACTGCTGCTGCTGATTGATGGTTCATGTACGATTGATTCTGCAAAGCATCGCAGACAATGTCACACATTCACATAAGTATTGTTACCAGGAAACATGACGATGACGTCGTGTGGTACCTATACGTTTCGAACTGATAGATTTACCTCGAAGGTTTCAACCCATTTCAAAATTGTCCTTAAAGTCGATGGCTAAAAATATAAAGCGAATTTAAACCAATTACATACGTAACAGGAATCACAAGGGTGTTTATAGTGAAGGAATTTTATCTCTAGCAGTGTCAATGAGTAGGATCACGAGATGTCAGTGTGATTGTGAGTCAATCTGTGACGACACCACTGGCTGTTCTGAGAAACGTGACATTGAACTCAAATTTTATCTTAGATTCATGATGAAAAATATAGTAGGTACTTACCTAAGTAGTTAAGACGGACATAACATGCAAAATCTACAATCCATCTAAAATTAAAATCAGAATTGGAAAAAGGTGGCGTTGTTTCCACAATCTTGAAGGGTCCTTTATTAGTAGAGTAATGCATTCTTGAACTCTCTTGTGCTTGCAAATAAAAGATCGAACCATGAGTATAAGCGACAGTCGACATCGCTGATTTGTTTAGGGTTATTATTTTATTAAAAATCAACAATAAAATTACTGGCCAACTGGAAGACACTAAGTTGAAGAAGAGAAAAACGTATAACTATATCTAGTTAAAATTAGTGGTCCTGCAATCATTTAAATTAATCACTTTATTTATATATAATATTAGTCACCTTATGGCCTCGACAGTTTCACTTGAAATGGTTAAAAAACTAATAAAAACGTTATAAGACGACCAAAGCGCCTGTTTATAAGAGCCATCCTTTTCTGTCTTCACATTGGTAGTAGGCGAAGACAACGAGCGCGAAATCAATAATAGCATAGGCCTGCAGACATAACTTGTCTTAATGGTATAAAGTGCTATTTGTCGTAGTGTGGCATTTACCACGATTCATAAAGTATAGACAGTTGAAGCAACCTATCACTATTTAAGCCACCGTTGGACCACTGCCAGATCCCATACCCCTGCATTAATATGACTCAACTAACGCAAAGGTTGACATTGAAAGTAAACAGTATAGTACTGTAGTTTTTAATATTTAAGAGATACCCTGTTAACGATTTCAAAGACAACAGAGCTCGATCTTCATATGCCTTTGAGAGTACTATCAAAATATTTAAAAGTTAAAATTGTTGATGTGATATGCTATGATATGCTATGATATAGATGCGTTTGATATACCAATCATATTCATTCGTCCACATAGCATGTGAATATGATTGGTGGATATCATACGCATCCATAGCAACCTAGCATAGCACATTTCTGGTGGAAAAGCACCCTAAGACGACAGTTACTCTAACAATGAATTTTAAATGCAGATTTCAAGCGTTTCAACATTGAGCAAGATTTAAGGTATGGTGAATGAATAATAATGATTGATGGAGTACTTGAGAGTGAAGGGGGAACAGATTAAAGGAAAGCTCTTCACTAGAACTGATCCTTATTCAATTAAATCGTCTTTGTGTGCTGTTTGTTATTTAAATTCGCCAACTGTGTCAATATAGGTTTTTGTTGGCACATTTCATTATTCATAATGGATAGCTAAAACAAAACCAATCAATTACTGTTGGTGATAAACCTGATAAGATAATAATATGAGATCTATCTACCTAAACATAACAAAATAGGTTAGAAAAAATATAATTTCAAAATATTCCAGTCCATTATGGCATTTATTAATGTAAATTATGTAGTTAGTTTAAAATTATATGCAAGCAAACACATCTTGACGCAATGTGAGATAATTTACTGCAGACTAGTGCAGACATTATTAGAACTAAACGGTATACATACACTATTTCGCCCGTTTTTTTTAAGTTTTCTATTAATTTTTTTTGGACGAAAACGGAAACGTACGAAAAAGAATTAATACACACACACACACATATCACGCCTATATCCCCGGAAGGGTAGGCAGCATTCTTAATAACGCTTACTAAATCGCATTCTCCTTAGACATAAATATCATAATCACCGCATCCGCTTACAGTCTTACGAGTAACCTTCATTCTATTTTAATGCAATTAACAATGACATTTTAATGAATTATAGTCAATGTTTCCCACATTTAGGAAGTTGCTGCTACTAAGAAGCCATCCTCAGAGAATTGAAAAAAATCTAATATAAATCCTATCTGTATCTTCTGACACTAAAGAACCATCATGAGACAATTGAATCACGCATCCTGATACAACATAATTACACGTGAACGTTCTTTAAATTATAGGATGACGACCACCGACAGATATGCTGCTAATGTTGTAAAGGCGAATGTTTATGATACTGGCGCTTTTCCGCCGATCCTAGGCGCTGCTGACGTCAAGCCTCTGTCAATATTAACTGGGTCAGTAAACAAGGATGAGTTACATTTGGAGCAGCCGAAATCATTTCATTACACAGCGCCGGTAATAGACGTCGATATGAAATGACAATACGTTTGTAGATATGGAACGAAGATAGTAGATACTTCGGTTGTACAATCTCTTATTTGTTTTAATGTTCCTTGAGTTAAGTCTGACTGTGGATTACCCTTAACATTGAGAAGGTAGTCAATAGGAAGCGATATTTAAATCATACTAGAGCTGTAATTGTATCGTAAAAAGGATTAGACAGTGAGTTCATCTTTATAAAATGAGTTATCCTTGTGCTAATTGCAGCCCAGGCAATGCATAAAATCCATGTATGGTTTGGTGTAGCGTTGGGCGCAGGCCGAGGGCGCCCGGCAACAGGTCCGGCGATCAATATACCGCCGCGCCGCCGCACCTCACTCCGCCGAGCCCTTTCAATACATAGCTACGCGATACGAGTCGCAGTGAAGCACTCCGTGACTCGCAAAAGCATCGTACGATAAAAGCAATCAAGCACTCACGCAACACATAATTCATACCAACTAAACGATTTTCAACCCATTGATGAACATCAATGAATTGAAAATTTCTCTTAAATGAACATAATTGATCTTTTAATACTGCATCAAACCAATCTGTATCTCTGACTCTTGTAGTTTTAAATAAGTAAATTTAATTCAGATACTGTAAATTATATCTTCTATTGAAATAAGCAGGTAGTTTGTGTAATAAATTGAATGAATGATTGCTTCTTTCGGTAACAACAAAAGTGGACCAAAAGCTCGTTACTTTTGGGAGGTCAATTAGGTAAAGTCTATTATTACACCGAAATGCGTCCGGTTTACAAACACAAGTATGTCTACCAAACCTATTTGACGTCCGGGGTTTTCTATCCCAGGTACATTCAGGTCTACACCTAGTACATAATAGTATAGAGACGATATAACGTACAAATTAAGTCTGCTCAATTCCTTGCAGCTGTGCGAAATCTAGATTGTGTAACTTTAAATTGTTTTTCAGTGGTAGTGTGTTTATGTCGTTGTAGTTCAGAGTTCAGGGTTTGAACAGTTTCGTTTTACTGTGAACTGCTTCCGGAATTAGCGCGAGCGTCATGCAATTGGATCATAAATCCATCGTCACCGATTCCAGCTGTAATCAATGTATGTGGGCGGCCGGTGCGGCTGTTGGAGTACAAACTCATGTATAATAATCTCAACTTTCAATTTTACTTTATCAATATCGTAGTTATTAAATATGCCTAAAGGCTATATTTATTTATCACAATTCTAAACGGTTCCGCACCCCTTACTAAATAAAACATTCATGGAGTCAAGCACGGTTCACCTGCGGGCCCTTGTTTATTGTATTTAACCTTTTGACCCCACTGCGTGACGCTAAGGAAAGTTTTTCGGGTACATATTTGAATCAATGATATTTTAGAATGACACTCAATAGATTCAGTCAAACCAGCTGGTTTGACTACAACTAGTCATGTCTACCCAGCTATCTAAAATCTAATGAGAGTACCTAAGAACCAAGAACCAGGTTAACCATGAAACAACCTAACCTAAACAAGTTAATGGCCGGTGAATTGAGAAATTGCAAGCCGGGTTATTATTTCCACCAGGTATGACAACGCATGCATATTTTAGAATGCAATTTTTCGGCTATTGAACATCCAAGGCACTTGTGTGAATTACCGTAAATAGAGCATAGCTATATGCAGGCATATCCTATGATATAGAATAATATTCATGTCATTGTAAACTGCATGCTCACTGCACATGTCTGTTTTGCATCCTCTTGTATTGAAGACCAGATCAATTAGGTCGACAAACAATGACTTGTTTAATTTTAACTTAAAAGTCAAGCTTGCAACTGCGATTATTATTCAGACGAAAAGAAAAGTGTTATGGGTCAAATAACACACTGCATATATTAACACTTATCCGAGTAAACATAAAAATCTACTAGTGAAAGCAGTAATGAAGTTCACAGCTGTAAAATTAACTGACTGAGGTAGAGCATAATGGGTTCTGCGATCGAATTTTGAACGTTTCGAATTAGACCCACTTTAAAGAAAAACACTATTTATAAAAAAATGAGAATTACATTATTAAGGTTCAGTATAGTACTAAACAGGCACTAGTATATAGGTACATTTGTAACAACGGCTTTGGCGATTAATAGTCAGTGTCTTAGTATGTAAAAAAAATCATTTGCTAGTGATAATCCTGTTTATCCGTTCAATGTCTAATCCCTAATTTTCTGTCAAAGCGAGGGCCACTCCAGCTGCAATGATGAGCCCCCTCTTTACCTCTTGGAACTTGTCCAAATTAGACAATCAACCCATGGATGCAAGTTTTATCCCTTTAAAACAGTTTCCTCGAATTCTGCGATAGAATAGAATATCTCATTCTCTTAACATTATTCATTTGTCATACAGTCGACGACCATTGTGGTATTATAGAAGCGTTATATGCAACAAGAATGTGATTATGCGGTATGTAATTAGTATCGGTATGTAGGATTTTCCTCGTGATTGGTGCGTAATGTGCAGAAAGGAACATTGAACCGCACGCTCACAAAGCGTTCCTTGTTCTGTTGTAGAAGCATCCGGCTGACCGCCATTCAAACATTAATAAAACGACTATCTATATCGTGTTACTGGCGTCGAACTACTGATCACAGATTTCTTATGAATGGACTAACGAGACTTAAACAGGCGCACAGCATTGCATAATTATTCAAATTCATTTTATAACAGTTGTGTTAGTACGAAAACTACGACTACTCGTAAATTACATCATTCTTGTATCCCTTTGTACGATTCGAGAATGAAAACGTTTTAACCGCAAAATGTAGTACGAAAACTGTAGTTAGTACATATTTATAATTGTATATACATATGAAGGTATGTAATGTTTGATGCGACCGGAAGAATCAATCGACGCGGGCGCTCCCTGTTTCCATTGAAGGATTGGTACAGATCAAAAATATTATTCAATCAATTCAAAATCCAATCTAAGTCTAACCATCAGATTCTGATATGTTAAAAAGGCAGGAATACCTAATAGCCACCGGTAAAGCTTCAAAAATATATGGAAATGAGGATATTTACTGAAATGATTTACACTTAGAAGATGTAACCGAGCCTACTTCGTTACACGGTTCGGAATTTCACATTCAGGTCGAAGCCGAAGAGAATAGCTTACGAAATAGTTGCAGAGCGAGTTAGACACCCTAGTAGTCAAACCGTGACTTGCAGTTTCCTTTCTAACAAGCACCTGCTAATGAATGTCATACATTATTAACAGCCCAGTACCACACATTATGTAGGTGTGTAGAACAACATTTAGCAAGTAATAACAACAAGATTTTTCAATAAGTAGGTAACCCCATGAATTGTAAATATTAGCTCGTTTATCTACATCTTCGTTTAAACATAATTATTGCAAGTTTAAGCCACATGTATGGACTATGTTTCGTCAACGCCAGATACCCCAAGTTATGACATAATTCTAATAACTGACAAATTTAAAAATATACTCACATTAAGTAAGTCGATACAAACTAACAAAAATATTACAATGACAACTACTTAAGCAACTAATTATTACCAAATTCTTAAAACTAAATATTGATTCTGATTTGTGGGCTACGTATAAAGGTTATAATTTTGCAGGGTTACACCTGTACTTGCACTATTTGCGTATAAACAGTGCGTGTTTACTCGCGACATATGCCTCTATTACGACATTAGCAACACTGAAAACGTAATATCGATAGTAGCCCCCACTGCTGCCCATCTATGATTTTAGGGGCTGATACACGGCCAGTGATAAATCGGTCGCGATGAGCAGCGCGCGGTCTTACACTGATATGCCAGGCCCCAGACCCTTGCCAATACTAGGCAACTCCTGGAGATTTGTTCTTGGTAGAAACCCTTGGAGGACACGTGCTTTGGATGTATCACTGTGGTTCCTGAGAGCCTTAGCCGGTGCTGGTGGAGCAGCTAAAGTGGCGAAATTGTTTGGACACCCTGACTTAGTGTTTCCGTTCTCTGCTGAGGAAACCGAGAGAATCTACAGACGAGAAGACTCAATGCCACATAGAGCAAAAGCACCATGTCTCACACATTACAAGCAAGATCTTAGAAAAACTTTTTTTGGCGATGAACCGGGGCTAATTGGAGTGTAAGATGGTTTTTATTGAATTTCATATGCGGGCTATAAGTTTATTTATAGTTAAAAATGATTTTATTTCGCAGGCATGGTGAGCCGTGGTCAAGATTTAGATCAAAAGTCTCGAAAGCGCTTATAGCTCCAGAAGCGTCAAGAGCCGCGGTTCCTGAATTGGACTATGTAGCTAATGACTTTTTATACAGGTATGTGTTACTAATAATATTTGCCAATCAATTCGATATAAAAAGCATTTATCGGTACACCGCTTTGTAATAGAATGAGAATTATTATTAAACTTTACAATAACTTTCATCACCAGAAAATATAAATTACATTTTATTATATGTATATCGTACTTATTTCAAAATATTTTTTCTTATAGATAGTACACTTAATTCTTTGTTCTAACAATGTGTATCATTACGATACACTTGAACTGTTTTACAAATCATGAAAGCTATTAACAGTCCGCGGGCCAATTTAGTGGTCTAGTTAACGCTCCATGCGTCTAGTGGTTTGAGTGTGGAATCTCTGTTTAATGACCACATCCCGTTTTACGTTTTTAACAACGGTGTCTGCGCATTTGTTTTAAACGGGCATTGAATCATTGTTGGGAACAACAAACCTCTTTGAATTGGTAACAAAGTGTTGAGGTTCATTTAACAAAGTAAAATAGGTACTCCATATTTCTTTGTTTTTGATAAGACTTTTGTGAAATTAACTTACTTTACCTACCTTAAAAATTGCCATTGGCAGCATTGAAATAGCGGAATAATTTTTTGTATTTCCAGAATGGAATGCCTTCTCGACAACAATCATGAGTTACCAAAAGATTTTCTCACGGAATTGTACAAATGGGCCCTTGAGTGTAAGTACGCTAGTCGTATGTATGCGATTTTGTGACCTCCAACGTGTACCGAGTGTAATCATAAAAATATATTTATTTTAGCGGTGGGTACCTGGGCCTTGGGTACTAGACTGGGATGTTTGAAAGACAACGATGTTGAAGCCAAAGAAATTATTAGATGCATACATGGATTTTTCCATAGTGTTCCTGTCTTGGAGCTTTCTGCACCACTATGGAGACTATATTCTACGCCCACTTATAAGGTTTATATAGAAGCACTAGACGCATTCAGAACACTCTGCTTAAACAGAATGACTGATAAAGGCATATGCGCACAGATAGCAAAAACTTCTGGCGAAAAAGTTGCTGCCATATTAGCGTTGGATCTGATGTTGGTCGGTGTAGATACAACGGCCGCGGCTGCAGCTAGTACTATCTATTTACTAGCCAATAACGAGAGAGTACAGAGAAGACTACAAATAGAATTAGACAAAAACCTACCGCAAGATAGTCCTATGAATTGCAAGGATTTGGATAAGTTACCTTATCTGAAAGCGTGTATAAAGGAAGCCTTGAGGTAAGTTTTTATAACAAATTATAAGAAATTAGGTTTTTGCTGATAAATACCTTAAAAACCAACCTGGTGTCGCCTAGTGTGTAGATTTACATGTCAGGTGACAATTAGTTTCAAATCTTATAGGAAAATGACAAACGACTGATTTCGATAAACACAATTAACCAGGATCATCAAACACAATTCTAACCTTCAACTTTTAACTACACAAACCGTTTCTCTCGGTAGATTCTATGGTAATAATTCTTGGTTGAATGTATTAATCATCGGTCTGACATTTGTGGTGTTTGTAACCTACATTAACTATGTTATTTCGCAGAATTGTTTTATGAGACATTTTCAAAACATATTTCTCTCGATTAATCTAGTGCAAGGGTTATTGCCAAGAGTCCACTGACCTCTAAAGCACCTTTATAATGTTTACACCTGATACCAAGCCCGTCTAGATGTAACCTGACCAATGATGGTTAGCGTTAAGTTACTTTATGCACCTGACGTACCTACCTACCTATATGTAACTTTCATTCACCAATAATTTCAGAACTTTGTTGGCATTTTTATGTTGTACTATCCAGTAATTTTGACAAATCGTGTCCCTTTAGGAAGAATATAAAAAAAGTCGTAGAACTACATAGCGAACAGGTCAAATTGAGTGACATACTAGGCAACTGCAAAAGATCGCTAGTAGAGAAACTGGTAAGCAATGTTGAGGACGTATTTAAGATATTATGTAGAAGTGTTTGAAAGACAGTTTTAGATCACATAGGACTATAATTATTACAGGAATTAGGTAAATCGCGTGATTTTAAGACACAGTACAAAGAACAGTGTACATAATATAACATTATTAATGTATGCAGTACATAATGTTACGTGCACACTCCTCTTTATGCACTGATTGGTTCTGATTCAGGTCCTGCATACCATACATTAGTATTGGCATATTTTTTATAGTATGATGATTTAACATCACGGATAATAACTTGCTGGTTGATCAATCGGACGAATTATTTAATAGGGAGGTGCCAACTGAAAAGTTGTTACTCGAGTCATGTAGACCGCACTTAATATTTTATAATCCAAATTCTAACACTCCGTTTCACGCGAACGTTAATATATTATTTTTAGAAAGCAGGTTTAATATATCATCAACAAATATGGCGCTTATTCGTATTTCCGAGTGCGTTTATTTATAACTTCTAATGAGATGTGTTACAGAGATGTTTCTTTTTACAGAATTAAACCTGTGATTTTGGGGAATGGGCGATGCCTACAATCAGATGCAGTTATATCTGGATATCAAGTTCCTAAAGGAGTAAGTATCTATTCGTATACAGTCGAAGTTTGTAATTTGTTTGCAGTGATTCTATGTATTGCATTTTGTTTTAGTCTCACGTAGTATTTCCTCATTACGTCATGTCTAATGAGGCGAGATACTTCCCATCGCCACAGCAGTACGTGCCGGAGCGATGGCTGCGGAACAATGAGGTCAGCCAAGCAATGGAATGTCCTCTGGGACATGACCGCGAGGCGGAGGCCGTGTCCCGCCAACAGAAGGAAGTGGGAATCCACCCATTCGCTTCTCTTCCTTTCGGGTTTGGACGGCGTATGTGTATAGGGAAGAGGTTTGCTGAAGCTGAACTTCAACTTTTGCTGGCTAAGGTGCGTAATATAATGTAGATGGACTTCGATGTTAAAGGCAAGTGAATTGATCCCCCGTAGAATATTGTAAAGAGGATAGAAAGACGCTCAAGTGAATGTGAAATCGACATGTATTTAACAAAGTCGAAATTGGACGATATCTAATTGCCAAATTTTAATTACCTTAGAAGATGAAAAAAGCCATGTTGTTCGAGGATGTTCTACGTGCAATTTCGGAGTTTTCCATCTGTATCATCTGCCCAAATAATCGTACGTATTCACATATTTATGATTAATCTAATATGTAATTTTGTTCAGGTATTCCACCGTTATGACGTGTCGTGGCGATATGGAGAGCTAACGTACAGTGTGACACCCACCTACATACCGAATGAACCCTTGCGGTTTACTTTACAACACAGAAATAGGGATAAGGAAGAAGTGCCATACAGGAACTTTTAGAATATATATGTTACTTCATACATTAAGCTTTAAATTCGTAGCAACCATATACAAGTGAAAATGAATACGTATACATTAAAACCATAAGCAATGCAATGAAAATAGTATATTATGACGATTTGTTTCATCTACCTTTATGATTTTAAATTCCGCCATTCATAGTATCACATAAATGACGGGATGGTTTCCGATATTTCAGCACTGTTTAAATACGATCGAAAACTCGGTAAAACACCTACCAAATAGTCAACCCACGTTGTTAATATATGTGATATTTGTTTTTATCTAAATAAAAATATAAACGCAATCTGGATTCTGGCTGGTGCAGTGATTAATGCGTAACCCTAGACACCAGATGTTCTCGTAGCATCCCAAAACACAACAATGATCAATAAGAGTACAAGTGACGTCAAATTAGAGAGATAGGAATCGTTGAATACAAATTGAGGACTTACTATTTAGCGGAATCATTAAGCTGGTACTCGTTCGAGCGGCCAAAACATTCTTGTACGCCGGAGTCGGCCCAAAGCCTCTTCATGGCTGCCAGTAATTCCTCGCTGAAAGGCTCTGTGTCCTCCATCCGCTGGATCACGTCGAACACCATCTTGCCGTCGCTCTGGAACAAGTGGACACGTTAAAATCAGAAGAGAAGATCATTTTGTAGAGTTGCTGGCTTACGAAATGTACTGAAAAGACTTTAAAGATATCTTCAATCGAAACAGACCGCGATTATATTAAAACGCTGTTGTTTTCTTGTTTACAATACTTTCATTAAGCATACACTTTTTAAAACGGCTGTTTAAAACGCAGATTTTGCTAGTTACACGGTTTAAAACCAATAGTGTTGTATGAATATGTTGTACGGATACGACGTATTTTAGTTTAAAACAACTGTCTATACACGATTTTTAATCTCAGTTTCAAAAAGCCGTTTTAAACGGTGTCAGTTGCGTTTTTGTTTATTCGGATCCTCGGACTCTCGGATCTCTCCTGGCTAATGGAATTTTGGTTTGAATTACGGGGTGGTTGTGGATTTTCTTCAGTGCCCGGTAATGGCAATATGCTTGCCCCCTATTACGTGGGACCAACAAAATTACTTCGGTGTGTAATGCACATCTCCCTACTCCTTCGCAGATTAAGGAGTGGTGTATGTCTGTCTGCTCTTTTCTCAACTAACTCCCCATGGAGTTCTATAAAAAGACCACCATTATAATTAGTCCGCACCACCCGGTTATCAACATGATTGGTATGTGGTCCATTAATATTTATATTGCTCAACTACGACAGTCCGTAGATGCATGTTTTTCGTCAGTACAATATTAGTATTGAGAATATTATCGTATATTCAGAGTTCAATGACCCATCATGTTCGAAATATACCAATAATCCGATTAGTAATACATTTAGCGAGGCCGTCTCCGAGAAACGCTTTCGTTACGCGACTCTGTAGGTGTAATAGTAAATGTTCAAGGAGTTAACGTTCTCGTACTTCATGATGACTGTTGGTAACTCACCTATCAGTTCTGAAGTATAATTATATCATGAAATTATTAATACCTATTTCACAGATTAGTAAGGAATCCTTCCTTTTTCCTCTGTGCCTATTCATCACCAGAAAATGTGTATCTAATATTGTCTAGTTTCATCCACGATACTTCTAAATGAACCAATTATACAGATCATCAATGTATGCATAGGTTTGTTAAAATACATGTCCTAATTGTGGAGGGTGGATTTCATACTAGAGCGCATGCGTCGTGGTTTCCGCACAGGGTGCCTTTTGCGCAGCCATTCACAATATCACCCAACTCCAAATATCGCGAACAGATATTAGATATTTATTAAACTGCATCCGCCATCATGACTTAGTTACTTTAACGAGATTTTCTGTACAATTATAGACATGGTTGAAATTGTATATATATATATATATATATATATATATGATATCTTACGGCGACACGTAATTAAGTCATTACTTATATTGTTTTATTTTGTAATTTTACGTGTTGGAGAGAATTATGTCATCAAGAGAAACTACTAGGCGCTAACGTCCTCTTCTATGATATAAGACTATCGACCGAATACTGAAACTTCACTCAAATATTAAGAAGCTGTTTAAATGCTTAAGCAGCCCTTGAGTGACGTTCAGTATTCGGCCATATAAGTGATAGATACTTAAGAGATGTCTAGTCTAAGTAGACTACAACCATTCATATCCATCACCTACTTTGTTGCAAGACACGTTACATATTCATTAAAACGCATTCGTTTCTATAGCGTTGTGAGTTCAACGACACTTATAATTACGCGTTCAGGTAAAATCTGCATTGTTTATTTAACTAAGTGGTTGATTCCGTTCCATTCTATTTGAAGTTATCGCTCAGAGGTCTTAAACTGTATATTTAGACCAGCCTGATAGCTATTTAATATTTCATATTTTAATATTTTGGACGTTCTCACACAACGTCATCTAGCCCAAACTAAGCCATAGGCTTGTGCTATGGTTTCACCATTGTCCTGGATATTATTTATATTGTTTTAAGTTCGGTCTCCTGAGTCTCTTGGGCATAGACGATTTTGGATAGAGACAGCAACCCGTGCTCGAATTTTGTAGAGAACCCTTTAAACCATTCGTTCATCCGACAATAGTCGATACTGAGACATCACTCCATGTTAGCGAAGATAGAGATATCGCCATTATGGCACATGATTGCAATTTCATGCCATATCATTGTTTTTCGTCAAACTCTTCCTACCACTAATTATGCTAGTCTAGAGGGACTGACATAGGGATAGAGCTGCGAAACCACTAATGTTAATGTCATCCATTTCGATAAGCACATACGTGTTTCACTCCGATGTCATTTACACAGTAGTGATACCGTACTATCTCTATAGGTAGATATTATATTGTGAAAACATGGCAAGGTCGATAGAGAGCTATCTCGTTATTGTGGGAATAAATAGCAACCGATCGATTGCTCGGACATAAGTCTGTCGATTTGAGGTATGTTGTGATAGAGATAACAGTATAGAGTATAAAACAGACCGTGTCCATGATAATCCACTTTTGTTCGAAGATACAATTGTTGGCTATATAAAATATGCCTAACACTCAACTGTTTATGACATGTAGACTAGGTCCATTTTATTGACTGGGTGCTGCGGGGTGCGTTGCCTGAGGGCGTCGTCACGGCGCGGGGTGCAACGTACCAGGAGGCAGCACTCAAGGTCACGACGGGTGTTGCTCAAGTCGTGGGTCGGATACGGCGGCTGGGACTGGAGGTGGCCTTGCACAAGTCCGAGGTTCTGTGCTTTCACAGACCTCGGAACGGTCCACCTGAAGGTTCCAGCATAAATGTGGGAGGCGTTAGCATCGGCATCAAGCCCTCGATGAAGTACCTAGGGATCGTACTTGATAGCCGATGGAACTTCGGACCACATTTCCGAAGTTTGGTCCCTAAAGTGACGGGGGCATCAGTCGCGCTTTCGCGCCTCATGCCCAACCTAAAGGGACCCAACGCCTCCTGCAGGAGACTGTACCTGGGGATCGTGCGGAGTATGGCCCTATACGGGGCTCCCGTATGGGCGGCGCGGTTGACGGCCAACAACTAAACGCTCCTTAATAGACCGTTGAGGACCTTGGCCGTCAAAACAATAAGAGGGTACCGCACGATCTCCGGAGAGGCTGCATGTCTCCTAGCCGGGACCCCTCCATGGGACCTGGAAGCGAGAGCCCTTGCGTCATTGTTCCAATGGCGCAAGGAGGCGCTGGAGCGGGACCACAGGCCTACGTCTCGAGAAATCGAGGACCGGCGGTCCCAACTCCACCAGGATCTCATGGAGTCATGGAGGGTGCGACTTGAGCAACCCAGATGGGGTAGCACCATCATCGCGGCGGTGAGACCGATCATGGACGATTGGCTGCAGAGGCAGCATGGTGACCTCACGTATCGTGCGACGCAGATCGTTACCGGGCATGGATGCTTCGGTAGCTATCTGTTTCGCATCCATCGTGAGGTCACACCCCGGTGTCAACATTGCGAGGTTTCCGGCGACGACACCGCACTCCACACGTTGGTGGAGTGCTCAGCGTGGGCGAGTCAGCGCCGGGACCTCGTAGTGGGTCTGGGCGTGGATATCCTCTCGCTGGAAACCATGCTCCAAGCCATGGTCTCCAGCGCGAGTAGGTGGAACGCGGCCGTGTCCTTCTGCGAGCAAGTCATGCTCGCGAAGGAGGCGGCCGAGAGGGAGAGGGAGCGTACCCTTCCCGCCGAGTTCCGTAGTCAGCGGCGAGGGCGCCGCAGACTCATCTACGCCCAAGACCATCGACCTCCATGATCGGGGCCTGAGGACGGCGGGATCGCCACCCACCGTCCTTACAGAAGCAGGCTAGAAGGGTTGCGTGCTGCGGGGCCTCTGCCCCATAGCACGCAACCAGATTCACTCACTGACGCGGGATAAAACCCTACCCCAACGACGCGGGATTCTCATCCCGGGCGCCACTGGAAATACGTTCTGCTTGTAACCAGAGACGCCCGGCAACGGACGTTAGAGCGGCCGCGGAATTAAAAAAAAAAAAAAAAAGTCCATTTTATCCTTTGCACAAATTAGCTCGAATTCGGTCGTATTTCAAGTGATAGAATCATTGAAGTGCGCAAACCGTGGTACTCCTTTAGTTAATGAACAATGTATTTTACAAACGATTGCAATCTGATCGCTGCGAAGGTTTATGAAGGTTACCAGGGCTTTTATCAAGGTGTGTAAGGATGGTTCTAAAAGAAATTCCGGTTTGGAACTGTCGAAACTCACTTTATCTAAAAGTACCATCATAATTAAATTTAAAAGTTAATTAAGGCAAAGATTCCCGACATGAGCTTTTCACAAAGTCATACTATTTGACAGCCGACGACCAATGTTTTATGATCTTCATCAGTTTTACGAACTTTCTTAAGATACGTTTACGATCAAAATGGCTAAAATGTCAAACTATATTGCGTCACAGTTTATACCCAGTTTATTTAGCAGCATCTTATATTTTCAGATCACTCTTATCAGTGGAGTGCTTGTGTACAAACTGTTAGGTAGATAAAAACAGACGTTTTTAAGTTGACCTTTACATTAACAAAATAGTAATTTAAAAACAATATTCAACTGATCTGCTCCTTAAGAAAACAAGTTTCCAGAACACAAGAGTCACATACATCAACGTAATCTGAGCTCAGTTCTATAGCTACTCAAGGATAGCTAGCCCAGGGTTATACAGTTCCTCACCCAGATTAAGATATGAATCAACTCAATAACGGTGGAATGTACAAATGCATCTCGCAGCTCCTTGTTTTATAACAGAGAGGAAATAAGATATTGTAACGCCATCTCGTAGCGAGTAATAAGACTACCAAACTCAGCGCCATCTAGTAGCAAATCGCAGTACTACTACGTAACGTCTTTCGGGAATGTTCTGTCAAGGTACTTCTATGCAACGTGTTATCTAGAAGCATCTCGAAGGTGTGGAATGTTCGCGATATTTCTTCCGTGAAAACTCCAGAGTAATCTAGAGTAATGACCGCACTATAAAGGCGGAGCACTTCGGTGGCGGAGGATCAGTATTTCCAGAGCGATAATACGAGTTATACCTGCGAGTTCAAGTGCGATTAAAAGTATTCAGTGACTTTAAGTGTAGCTTATAGTGAAGTGTAAATTAGTGGTGTAATAAATAAAGTGTTTTGAGGTAGTTCGATCGGCATTTTCCATTCCGTAGAACCCCGGCTCGTAACAATTGGTGTCAGAAGTGGGATTTGAACAATGCCGGTGTTACCAAAAGAAGACACAGAGGGCGTCCGTACCAGGGGTCAGCGTCAGCAGGAGTTGGACAGCAGGCGCTTCGGAGGTAATACGCCGGAGAGGATGGGTGGTCAGCAGCAGCCAACGGTGGAAGCTGGCCCGTCCACGGTATCTCCAGCGCCAGCACCTCCAGACTTTGCTGCGCTGATGGCGATGCTGCAGGAGCAAGCCCGCCGCCAGGAAGAGCAGGCCCGCCGGTTGGAAGAACAGCTGCTGCGTGACAAGGAGGAGCAGGCCCGCCACCAGGAAGAGCAGACCCGCCGGTTGGAAGAACAGCTGCTGCGTGACAAGGAGGAGCAGGCACGCCGCCAGGAGGAGCAGGCACGCCGCCAGGAGGAGCAGGCACGCCGCCAGGAGGAGCAGGCATGCCGCCAGGAGGAGCAGGCCCGCCGATTGGAAGAACAGCTGCTGCGTGACAAGGAGGAGCAGGCACGCCGCCAGGAGGAACAGACACGCCGCCAGGAGGAACAGATGCTCCTCATGAAAGATCTTCGAGCGACTTTTGGCAAGGAGATGAATGTGATGAAGGATCAAGTTCATCATGTTGAGAACCGCATCACGGAAGCCGAAACACGGATAGAAGATGTAAAAAACCAGATTACAGAATATGTGAGGAAAGAGCTGGGAAATCTGAAAGCTGGAGATGGGAATGCGACTTCCTTACCTGCTGTGCCTTCAGCACGTGGATTTAAAGTACCTCCATTCGATGGGACATCATCATGGTCGGCCTATAAAAAGCAGTTTGAGGCCGTTAAGAAGGCAAACGGGTGGAGCAAAGCCCAGGCCATGACTGCGCTTACATTGGGTCTGCGAGACAAGGCGTTAACCATCCTAGAAGCTCTCGGAGACGATGTATCCTACGAGCAGCTACTAGAAGCCTTGGAAGCCAGATACGGTGACGCTCACCTGGAACACGTGTATCGTGCGCAGCTGAAGGATCGTGTCCAGCGCACTGGCGAAAACTTGCAACAGTGGGCCCTGGAAGTAGAGAAGCTGGTACGGAAAGCATACCAGTCGGTACCTGCGCTCATCAATGGGAATCTGGTGCAAGCATTCATCGACGGCATCCACGACCTGGAAGTCAGGGCTGCTGTGAGGCTCGGGCACCATGAGACTCTCAAAGACGCCTTGGCTCATGCTTTGGAGGTCGAAGCCGTACGGAAAGATCATCGATCTCACCGCGTCAGGGAAGTTGTAGCATCACCGGCTCGCGACCGTTTCACGAGGTATAGCCCTAGGTGCTACACATGTGGTGAGAGGGGCCACCTTCGATCCAGTTGCCCAAATCGGACTGCTGAAAGAGAAGAAAGTCGTTCCCAAGAGGATAAGGTGGCTAACGTCACCGCCCAGCAACAGCAGGGAAACGAATAAATGCCAGGACTGCGGGGCGGGTGCTGGCTGATGTTGGAAGAGCCCCAAGGGTTTCGATCTCACAAACCCAGGATGGGAACAGCCTGATCATCAAGGGCGAGGTAAATGGAACACCATGCAAGCTGACAATAGATACTGGAGCATCTCGCACGGTTGTCAGTTCCCGACTTGCAAATCGGTTCCTTGGGGACTCTGCAAACCGTGACCGCATCAACTTGGTAACGGCCATGGGTCAGCGCATACCCGTCCGAGGAGAGAAAGAGATGCAGTTAAAGTTGGGCAATGGAATTTACCTGCATAATGTCATCGTGGCTGACATAATGGACGACTGCATACTGGGCTTAGACTTTATGAGGAAGAACTCTTGTGAGATCGACGTCAAGCAAGGAGCGATGAAATGTGGTCAAGAGGAACTTTTCATGGAAGGAGCGTTATCAGGAAAAGTGTACAGCTTGAAGAAGGTCGTGCTTCCTGCCAGATCAGAAACGACTGTACCAGTTAGTCTCCCTCAGAATTCTGGGCGAACACATCGATGTGTACTCATAGAAGGGATATACAATGAACTTCCATGGAAAATGGCCCGAACTCTGGTAAGAGCCAATGAAGCCTCAGTGGTACGTGTGCTGAACCTTAGTGACAAGGAACACGTGATAGAAAAGAGCACATTGATTGGCACTTGCGAAGAAGTAGATTGGATGCGCCGATGCCAAGAGTTGAGTACTGGGAACATCGTCAACAAGGACGCTAGAAACAACGTGTTGACACTTTTAGAAGACTGTCGTAACATCTTAACGAAGAATGAAATGGACAAGGCTAAGAAGATGTTACTCAAGTACGCCGATATTTTCTCTTCGAGTGATGCTGACATTGGGAAGACTGGATTGGTTCAGCATAAAATCAATACAGGAAATGAGGCACCCATCCGTCAGCGACCAAGGAGACTGCCAGTAGCACGAGAAAAGGAAGTTGAGACCATGATTGAAGGAATGGTAAAAGATGGTGTGATAGAACCATCGTCAAGTCCATGGTGCTCACCTGTAGTGCTGGTGAGGAAGAAAGATGGCAGTATGCGGTTTTGTGTCGACTATCGTCGTCTGAACGACGTTACGAAAAAGGACAGCTACCCTTTACCAAGGATCGATGACACGTTGGATATGCTGACAGGGGTGAAGTGGTTTAGCACGCTAGACCTGAAAAGTGGCTACTGGCAAGTTGAAATCGATCCGAAGGATAAAGAGAAGACTGCATTTTCCACAGGAAAGGGTTTGTGGCAGTTTAAAGTTATGCCATTTGGTTTATGCAACGCCCCGGCTACTTTTGAAAGATTAATGGAAATTGTACTCGCCGGATTGACTGGGGACGCCTGTCTTGTCTATCTAGATGACATTATCATCGTGGGCCGTACGTTAGAAGAGCATCTTCAAAACCTGGAACGCGTGCTTGTAAAGATCCGAAGCGCGAACCTGAAGCTCAGCCCGAAGAAGTGCTCATTCCTCAAACGGCAAGTAAGCTTCCTAGGCTACGTAGTGTCTGAAGATGGTATCCGCACGGATCCAGAGAAAATCATCGCCGTCAAGGATTGGCCGGTTCCAAAGGATAAGACGCAGGTCAGAGCATTTTTGGGTTTGTGCTCATACTACCGGCGATTCGTCCAGAACTTTGCGGATATTGCCAAGCCCTTACACAAGCTCACGGAGGAAAAGCGACAATTCTGCTGGGACGGAGGCTGCGGCATCGCATTCCAGGAGCTAAAGAATCGTCTGTGCAATACACCTATTTTGGGTTATCCTGATGCGGAAAATGAATTTATAGTTGACACAGACGCAAGTGATATCGGACTCGGAGGTGTGTTATCTCAACGGAAAGGTGATCGAGAGGTAGTTATAGCCTACTTCAGCAAATCCTTATCGAAACCTGAAAGGAATTATTGCGTCACGAGGAGAGAATTACTCGCCGTGGTGAAGACATTGCAGCATTTCAGCAAATATTTACTAGGGCGAAAATTCCTTATACGTACCGACCATGCTGCATTGAAGTGGCTATTACAATTCAAGAATCCAGAAGGACAAGTCGCCAGATGGATTGAGCTATTACAGGAATATGACTTTGTAATCGAACATCGCAGTGGGAGATCCCATGGCAACGCAGACGCATTGTCAAGAAGACCTTGCCCTGAAGACTGTAAGCACTGTGCCAAACAGGAGATAAAGGAAGCCATACCTGTGAAGATGCTTAAAACGGATCTGAGCGACGAATGGAAAGAAAGCCTACAACATGCTCAACAGGACGACGCAGACATCAAGCCAATATTTGAGTGGATTAAAGCAAGTGCTCCTAAACCCATGTGGAGTGACGTCGCTTCAATGAGTTCAATCACAAAAAGTTATTGGGCGCAATGGGACAGTTTAGTTATTCAGGATGGAGTCTTGTGCCGCAAATGGGAAAATGCTCGAGGAGACAGCTGTCATTTGCAAATGGTCGTCCCTAAAGTTAAGGTCCCAGATGTGCTACAGCTCTACCATAATGGATGTTCAGGGGGCCATATGGGAGTAAAAAGGACTCTGTTGAAGATACGTGAGCGGTTTTACTGGATCCACTGTCGCGACGACGTTGAGGACTGGTGTCGCAAATGTACGAGTTGTGCTGCCGTGAAAGGACCTCATACACGGAGCAGAGGTGCACTGAAACTGTATAACGTTGGGGCACCATGGGAAAGGATAGCCCTAGATGTTGCGGGACCGTTTCCTGAAAGTGAAAGCGGAAACAAGTACTTCATGGTTGTGATGGATTATTTCACGAAGTGGCCAGAAGTCTTCGCTATACCTAATCAAGAAGCTACTAAGGTCGCAGATAAATTAGTTCACGAAGTCTTCTGTCGTTTCGGGGTGCCTCTAGAAATCCATAGCGATCAAGGAAGAAATTTTGAATCTCAGGTGTTCCAGGAAATGTGTCGGGTCATGGGTACTCACAAAACCAGAACGACCTCTTACCACCCGCAGTCAGATGGAATGGTGGAGCGATTTAATCAGACATTGGAGAGATATCTGGCAAAAGTTGTGGAAAGCAGGCAAAAAGATTGGGACAAGCACATCCAACCGTTTCTTTTGTCTTACCGAAGTGCGGTTCACGAAAGCACGTCAGTGACACCAGCTTATGCGAACTTTGGAAGAGAATTACGGTTGCCTGCCGACTTAATAACCGGTATACCACCTGACGCTCCACGCAATATCACCGATTATGCGAATGACTTGCGCAGCAGGATGAATGACATTTATGAGCATGTCAGACAATCAGGTCAACAAATGTCTGAAAAGATGAAGACCCGTTACGACCGAAAGACAAACAATAAGAGCTTCGATGAAGGTTCGTTAGTGTGGTTACATAACCCAGTCCGCAGTAAAGGGAAGTCTCCTAAGCTGCAAGCTAAATGGGATGGACCATACCGAGTTGTGACCAAGATTAACGATGTCACTTACCGAATACGGAAGAGTCCAAGAAGTGCGCCAAAGATAGTTCATGTGGATCGATTGGCGCGATATTATGGGCCTGACAATGCTCGGGACGAGCATGTCTTAGGAGGGGGCAGTGTAACGCCATCTCGTAGCGAGTAATAAGACTACCAAACTCAGCGCCATCTAGTAGCAAATCGCAGTACTACTACGTAACGTCTTTCGGGAATGTTCTGTCAAGGTACTTCTATGCAACGTGTTATCTAGAAGCATCTCGAAGGTGTGGAATGTTCGCGATATTTCTTCCGTGAAAACTCCAGAGTAATCTAGAGTAATGACCGCACTATAAAGGCGGAGCACTTCGGTGGCGGAGGATCAGTATTTCCAGAGCGATAATACGAGTTATACCTGCGAGTTCAAGTGCGATTAAAAGTATTCAGTGACTTTAAGTGTAGCTTATAGTGAAGTGTAAATTAGTGGTGTAATAAATAAAGTGTTTTGAGGTAGTTCGATCGGCATTTTCCATTCCGTAGAACCCCGGCTCGTAACAATATCTTATCTGTTATACGAAACGAGTACTGATCACGGCGTAGACAATGAAGGATCCCTTCCGAGATTTCACCGTTCATATTTCATCTATAATGCTTCCTAAAAATAGTCTGAGCAACTATAATTCTTTTACCTATTTTAGGTTCAATTGATTGCATCGCTATTCATTAGGGTGATGTTTTATTACTATTTACAGAGGTGACATTTTAGTCATTGTAAATCTTGAACTGCATTACCTTTTTCGGACGGTCAAGGAACACAAATAAAGGTTCATAATAATTATAATATAGCCTTGGTAGAAAATATTGAACACATTCGTAGAACATACATTATACTGCAATAACCTGAAATAGTGCAGCCTGCAATCGATCTAGCCGCGCTCTCGTAAATTATGCATACACATTATCGATCATAACAGGGGTTTCCAAGTATGGGCGAACTCCTCGTATATAAACTAAAATATGAATTAGATTCGTTTCCTTTAATTGTGGTGGCGTTTTCCGATTATTTCGTAAGAATATTTTAGTTATAAGTAGTGTGTAGTGAAAATGCAATAGTAATTCTTACCTCTCTGTCTCTATTGCCATAGGTGATACCCAAGTTGGGCATTGCGCGCAAGATGGCGACCAGAGACTGAATTGTGTTGCTGTACACCACGGGCCGGTACTGTTTGAAGTCTTCATTTGTGAACCCACTCTCGTGGATAATTCTGTCGGGAATAAACAAAATATTTACTTACAACCCTATCTCTAAAGTTTTTTCAGTCTTGAACCCCATATATACATACAATACATCATCATCATTCACCGAGCCTTTTCCCAACTCAGTTTAGGTCGGCTTTCTAGTCTAACTGAAATTCGGCTGAACTTCGATATTTTCTGTGAAGCGACTGCCATCTGACCTCCACAACCCATGGGCGATACCTAAGTTCTGTAGACCGGTCGGATTTTTGATTAAGGTCTCCAACTACCCCTAACGACTGCCATAGATGTTCGTATGACAACCGGGACCGACGGCTTAACGTGCTCTCAGAGGCACGGAGGGGTCTTAGTATCTTAAGAAATGGTCACCCGTCCTAAGACCGGCCTGACTAGATGTTGCTTAACCTTTGCAATGTGTTGTCCGTTACCACTAGACCACGAGCCCCATAATACATCACTATAAATATGAATGAAATAACGAGAGATCTTTGATACTCCTTCATAATTCATATACACTACAGCGCGTCCCAACGAGGAAAAAGTAACAAAAAAACTACAACGCAAAAACATTATTGCCTATTCTAGTAAAAATCAATTGAAATATTTGAAAGGAAAATTAAACTTCAGTTAATGTGGCTGACATAAAACGTTGGTTAAATTTAGAGAGGTAGTTAATATGTAGTAAACGACATTAGTCATCTATGCCAATGATTCATGTTTCAATGCAAAGAAATGCTAGTAGCTTCGTCTAATCTAACTTTGACTTATGGTTATGCTATTGTACTCAGCAGTCACTTAAAGATCACGTAGAGATTTTTCAGATAAACGAAGTTTGTCCAATTCAATAAAGAATTAATTTAGCCCAAGCTATTAAGATGCTTATGTATTAATAGGCAAACAGTTTACAATCTCATAGGAAATTTTGATTTATAATGGTAACAAAGAAATAAAGCCACCAGTTGCCGTACGCCCGTACTGTACCCGGTCACGGGTTCAAGTTCGATAAACCAATTTTGGCAAGTCACTCAAGAAGGGGATACACCTCATGAGTCACGCAAGATAATTTGAGTGTTGTTGACTGTTCCATATTTGTTTACACTTTTTTACGATGAGAAATGTTATATTTGAGCCAGATACTAAGAAAGTTCAATGATTTTTTAGACATAGTATAAAACGTATGCAAAAGTATAAAATTATTTTTAATCGACTTTGGTATATTCTATTTTTTTATTTTATTTTATTTTTACTAGCTGTCCCGACGAACTTTGTACCGCCTAAAATATTACTTTTAAACTGTCCCTAAACTTTCACGAATATTTTAAGACCAAATTAGCAAAAAAAAACGGGCCAGCCGTTCTAGAGGTTTAGCGAGACAAACGAACGGCAATTCATTTTTATTTATACAGATGTATGTTTAAGTACAAGTTTTAGAGTAAAATCATATAACCTTCAGTCAGGGGTACAATGGCAATAGCTAGAAGATATTTCCAGAATACAGATTATTATATTATTGTATTAGGTATACATACATTACAATAATTTGATTCTGCGCATAACATCCGGGATGCAGGTGACGTCATAGATGCCAATACACACACATTGATCTGAACATTATCAACGAAATATTGTAAGTTGAAGTAATCTCGACTACTGGTATAACCGCATACTATTGTTTTAACTAACTGCCTCGACAGATTTAAGTCGATAAACTGATATCACAATCATGACTCGCAAATCCCTTTCCCGGTGGAAATTTGAGTATTTGCATTGTTGCCTTTAGCCTTCCAACAACTAGCCTTGCAATGACTAAATCCTCACTATAAACAAACCAATTTGGCTTGTATTCAGGGACCAGAAGCCGTACGAAAGCTCAGAATTGTAATCACAAGAATATAACTTGGCGATGTGTTGGATTTGTGTATGTGTAATATATACGTATGTGGTAACCTTTATTTACAAACATTTACTGACCACGACCAACTATTTGGCAGCGGTTATAAAGAAGTAATGATGTGACATCGTTACCTTATAATGTCGTTGACTTCGTCACATACAAATTACTATACATTCGTGTGAAGATGAGATGGATTAGTTAGAAGATGAACAAACGAAAATAAATGTATAGGTATAGTGAAAAACCTACACAAAAATTGTTAAAAAAAAATCTAAAAAATAATAGCATAAATATTTATGTGCCAATTTAGTATGGAGAGGTGAATAGGGTTCGATGGGTTTCAATGAACTTCGTACATGACTTCGACGGTCAGCCTAAATATAGAAAAGTGATTTTAGCGTATTACTTCGTAAGATATTAGTTATTCTGTTTAAAATAACTGGCAACAACCTCGGCGTTCTCTTAGAGAAAATATCTCGAAAAGGAGTAGTCCTAGTAACATAATGTTACGGGACTTGAAATATAGAAGATCCGCTGAGTTTGCCTGTTCCGTGTCTCACAAGAACGAAATTTATTTAGACAATTATTTCCTAGTAATTGCTCAATCAGTTGCTCAATCAATATTATTTATAAAATTCTCGTCTGACAGTGTTACGTTACCACCATACTCCTCCGAAACGACTCGACCGATTTTTATGAAATTTTATATGCATATTCAGTAGTTAATAATGTGGCATTATAAAATACATACAACACAAAAAAATTTCACCCTTATATCACGAACCCCTATTTTTTATAGTCCCTATTTCCTTTGGTCACGACAGTTATGAAAAAAAAATGCGTTACGATGTTCGCCGGGACAGCTAGAAATAATCTAAAATTTTACCAAAAAACCCGAATTGAAAATTTCTCATGGATGCCATTCGAAATTGAAATGGGACCCGGGAATCGGTTCACCTAGTCGAAAGTTGAGGAGACACGACATAAAAAAAATACAATCGAATTGAGAACCTCCTTTTTTGAGTATATACGAGGGTAGATTGAAAAGTAATCGGCCCAACCAAGAAAATAAATACATAATAAATAAAATATATTTTTATTTTTCAACGTAATCACCATCAAGTTCAATACACTTTTGCCATCTTCCCTTCCAAGCATTTAGCCCGTTGAAAAAAAATGATTCTTCCTTAGAGTCAAAATATGCGTCTACTGCTGCTTTGACCTCGTCATTTGTCAAAAATCTTTGACCTCCCAAGTGCTTTTTTAGGTTAGGGAACAGAAAAAAGTTTCACGGTGCCAGATCAGGTGAATAAGGTGGATGCGGTAACAGTTCAAAGTCACAGTTGTGAATTTCTGCCATTGATTGGACAGACGTGTGAACACGAGCGTTATCTTGATGAAACAGGACTTTTCTTCTGATCATTCCTGGACGTTTTTCTTTTATTTCCTCTGGTAAACGACGTAGTAAGGTGCAGTAATAATCAGAGTTTATAGTCTGACCCCTTTCAAGATAATCAACCATAATCACACCCTTCGAGTCCCAGAATACTGAAGCCATCACCTTAATTGCCGACAAAATCGACTTAGTCTTTTTGGGGGGTGGTGAACCAGGTCTTTTCCACTGTTTTGATTGTTGTTTTGTTTCCGGTGTACAGTAATTAACCCATGTTTCGTCTATAGTAACAAAACGATTCAAAAAATCACATTCATCAGCTTCAAATAACTCCAAACAATCGCGTGCAATAGTCAATCGCATCCTTTTTTGCTCAACTGAAAGCAGTCGCGGAACCCACCTCGCAGACACCTTGTGGAAACCCAACACGTTGACTATTATGTTTTGAGTACGTTCATAAGAGATGCCTATAATCTAGGCTATCTCTCTAATTTTCAATCTGCGGTCTCCCATAATTAAGTCGAGTATTTTTTTAACATTTTCGTCAGTAGTGGACGTCGAAGGCCTTCCAGAGCGGGGTTCGTCTTTCACACTCTCTCTACCACGCTTGAATTCTGCTATCCATTTTTTGACGGATGAATATGAAAGAGCGCAATCCCCTAATGTACTGACCATATCATCATGGATGGCTTTTGATGACAGCCCCTTCTTATGGAGGTACTTAATGACGGCACACTGCTCGATTTGCTCCATTTGCGGAAATGATGTCAGATTGCTTTGTTAATAAATTTATAAAATTAACTAATTATCGCACACGTTTCAAACTTCACACAATTAACAGGTCTGAACTGAACTAAATAATGTGGGAAGATTTGATTTTTAGAACTATGTGGATCAGTGTTAGGCCGACTACTTTTCAATCCACCCTCGTATATTGCACAAAACACATATACTTTTCCACTGTTATAATTTAATTTTCACTGCCCGGTTTAAATATGTGTTTTTGTGCAATATGTGTAGCAGATTCCACAAAGTGCCGTCAATCGACAGTATAAATAGTCCTTTTTTGAAGTTGCTCAATCGTGTACTTTGTAAAGGTAGAGCTGTAAGATTCTATTCACTTGATCGGTGGGACTTGCGACTGTAATTTGAATATCCAAGAATATTATTCAGGGAATATACCCACAATACCTTTGATAGATTACTTAACATTACGATACTAGGTATCTAATGTATTGTGCATCAAGATTTGATAACATAATCTTTTATCGACTCGAATGTTTACTTGTTGACATGTTATAGATATAGAGATAGGGCACTATCGGCTGTTGTATAATTGTAAACCACAACATTGTTCAGATAAACGGAATAACTCAATTACATTATCAAATTAATGGAATTAATGAATAGCTTATTGTTGTAAATAAAGCTCAAAACTGACCGATATGTTTTTGAATAGATTAGAAGAGTTATTATATACCTGCTTAATTAACTACTCTGTTACCTGTCTGTCTAGTCCATTGAAATGTTACATTTGGGTGTGTAAAAGTCAGAGGACGCTATTTTATTTTTAGATATCAAGGGGGGAGTAGTGTCCATGTGTAATCCATGTTTGTGGGGTCCCAACCCTTATGGGTTTTCCGCCATCTTGAAAAAGGGTTGCAAATCGTTATCGCGCTCTATCGGGCAAACTATTCATCGCACAAAAACTTACAACATTTTTGTCCCAAATTAAACTCTCTACAACTTTGATCTACAACTTTTTGTCGTGGAATTGAACATTTACAGGGAAATTGCAATTTCAGGGAAGCGAGTGTGAATGGACAAGCTAGTTAGGGTCGACCTAGGCGGACTTATGACGACCAAATCGTAGATGTCCTGAATAAAGGCCAGGTTAAAAGCACCCATAACCGGCAAGCATTCATTAATACACTTACTACTTAGCCCCAAAAAAATGTAAAATTTCAATGGACGAGTCTCTGATAAAAAAAAGTTTTTACTTGACACGTTCGTCACTTCGGTTTTATGATGTGAGTGAAATATGGAATTTTGTGGTTGTACTTTCGATTGTTGGCACTTGGTGGAACCTATAGTAATACATGATGAACAAACACACTTTTACATTATTCCACTACTTTTATATTTATTTTTACCGAGAACACTTTGATAATGATGAAAAGCGAAACCGGTCGATAAAATTAAATATAATAAAGTAGTGGAATAGTGTACATATGTTTTTGTTCATCAGTATTGAAATATCGGATGCGTCCGTTTTTATTTCATACAGGTTAAAATAATAATAATGTTCTCTTCTTGTAATTGTAATGGCGGCTGCGGTTGGCTTGTGGAGAAGGCGTCTCACTTGCGGTTGACATCAAGATGCAACTCTTTGTACACTTGTGGACCACTGCTATTGCAAACCTTAATGTTTTGTCTAAAGAATAATTCATGGATTCAGTACTTCAAGTCTCGGAAACCTTATAGTTTCGTCATGTCCTTGTCCATGTCTTGGTGCTAGAAACATAAACCTTTGCATGGACATGTGTATTTACTAAGCCGACAATGTGCTAATAGAAAATACTGAAAAATTTATTATTCTATATACTCTATCATTCGATAGGTCTTTTAAAAACATTATAGAGGTTGCAAAAACGATTTTTTTTCATGGTCACAAAACCATAACGGATTATATTAAATCTTTGTTAGTTCGGGCGTTATAGAGGCTATTATGGAATAATACGGAACCCTATCCTATGCGTGGCCCGCTACGCACTCAGCCGGTTTTTTTTAATAAAAGAAAGAAAAATTCGATCGTTCGTGTGACCGTTTTAGTTTACGTATGACTTTGTAACGTAGATGTAAATAAGTAAATAAATCCTACTAATATTATAAACGCGAAAGTTTGTGAGTATGTATGTATGTATGTATGTATGGATGGATGTTTGTTACTGTTTCACGTAAAAACTACTGAATGGATTTTAATGAAACTTTACAATAATATAGCTTATACATCAGAATAACACATAGGCTACAATTTATAAAGATATTGTGTGAATTGTTCAAAATATGACGCGGCGCGACGGGAACGGGAAAAAATCCAAATTACCACGCGGACGAAGTCGCGGGCGACCACTAGTAAAAAATAAAAAAGTGAGATTAATAAGTCACAAGCAAAACCTTTATTTAGTTGTTACGGATTATTCAATCGTTAACGCTTTATGAATGAAATCATCATATATTCTTTTGTGGATTCACAGATCTGAATGAGATCAGACATATCAAACCTTACTCATTCATGTAGAACACACTGTCTCATTTATAGGTACATTGACCATAAGATGGATGTTTATGAAATTACCATTAGGAATAACAGCTGGAAAATATTGTCGTTGAAGTATTTGCTAAATAAATATAAAATAGTAAATAATCAAGCAGATGATGATTCACTTGATGTCTCTTTAACTAAAGATAATATCTAAAACATAATAACGGACATTCCTTTTTTAAATTTAAGCTTATGTAATTTGGAAACCAGTTTATTGCATACTTTTTAAATCTTTATAACATAAGTTTTAAAAAAAATAATAGAACCGGATAAAGGAGACAAATAAAATCGGAAACCGACGGATTGACTGAATTAGGAAATCTCATCGAGTTGTTACTGAGGGGTTCCAAAGATGTAACCAGTGCTGGCAATAATGGGTCTGCCCACGTCAGCATAAGCTGAGTGGAGACCAAATTCCACGCAAATGTGGCGTGTACTAGAATACACCACGATTTTCATATCCTTTAACCTACTTCTACAATTTACTTGTGTACTCGTATATTGTTATTGCCATGTCTGTATGAGAATGAAATTTTTCTTTGCTTTTTTTAATTATTGACACCAATTTTACACTGTTTTTAGTGGTAATTTAATAGCAGTAGAAATGTTACATTTCGTTTTATAAATTTCGGAATCAGTTTACCTTTAGTATAGTTAATAAGTATTAAATGGGATAATACCTAACAATATCTTGTAATATCTATTATCTAATATACAATATCTACTCACTTCATTTGCTTTACTATTGTTGATTTGCCTGATTCACCGGCACCTGTGAACAAAAATATTAATTGATATAAAATGAATGAATCTCAATACAACTCGTAAAAACAACGCTGGCAAAAATAAGTGCCCAGAATTGCCAATAGGCATGCTCCCTAATACGTGTGAATGAAGGAATGTAGGCGTAATTAACGCCATGTCTTCGATGCGGCTGACTGATATCGCACTTACTCCAGAAATTTAAGGGAGTGGAGTGGAGTTTCATTATAGAATAATAGCTAAACTCCACAGTTTTTAAGTGGATCTTATTATTGGTTACTATTGGCTATGGATTTATGGATTAATGGCTTTGGATATTATTGGCTATTGCAGTATCACTTAGTTGGACTGTCGTCGTTACATAACATTTACGTTCTTTCAAAGTTTACTGTTCTGCCGACAACCGCAATAAAACATCCGATGATATAAAACCGTTTAATGACCCGTCTAAACGTGAACTGTAACTCACATTATGCACATCTTGTTGGCCGAATGGAAATAGTTCGAAAATAAGTATATAAATTTAACTGTCACAGTACACGACACACATGGACGCAAATAGGGTTAAGTGTGATCTGAGTTTCCTATAACAATTTGACTGTTTATAAAATGGTGTTTCCCGTTGACCCCCATCCGGACACCGGTTTCCAGAACTCTCAACTCGACTTTAAACTTTATTTTTTTATGGGGGGGGGTTCCCTTTTTAATGTAAAATTCCTATAGGAGGGGGTAGACAGGTTAATTGTCATGCATGACAGTTCCCTGTTAATATTATGTTCTTAATATTTGAATTGGCTGTGCCATAGTAACTGGCACGTAAGATTTTGTTGCTTTTCATCAACATTTCATCGCAAGGCAACGGGTTTCAAATTTTTTTTTTAATTACAATATAGCTGCTACTTTTTATTCAATTCATTCGGCCATTTTAGACATAACCCATTATAAATGTGCCCGGTGACGGCAAAAGGTTTGCCCCCTAATACGTGGGGCTGAAAATACTGGCAAATTGTGGGTGTGTAATGCACCTCTGCCTACCCCTTCGGAGATATAGGCGTGATATGTGTGTTTCACTCTAGTGTTGTAGAATTCGAGGATGAAGTTCTGTTACTTGCGAACTTTATATAAAACTGTGGAACATTTCTCATTTCATCGTGTAAGCATAGGATTGGATACTTTTATCCGAGAAAGAAGAAACGAGAATACTATTCCTTGGAATTTCATTTTAAAACCTCACGCTCTGCACCCTAATTTTTCTTTTAACGGACATTTTGCATAGATTGTTTAAGCAACAACTTTGTGTGCTAACAATAGAATCCATTGGTATCAGGAAACCATGAAACTAAGGAATTTATAAGGATAATTAATTCAGGATTAAATTATTCCTAGTAAATGCCAAACTTTACCATATTAGTACTTCAGTAGGTCATTACTGGCCTTTGGCGTATAGCTAGACACAATACATGTAGTGCATACAAAGTATAGTGGATATTATTGATTATCCTCTACGTTGAACTCGTTATAGCGCAAGGATGAATTGTATCGAAGCCGCGTGCATATAAATTTACAAGGCACATGCACTTGAATGATACGCTTTATGGTTTGATTGAGCATCAATCAATGTTAGTGTATAAAATAATGCTTATCGTTTGAACGTAGGAAGTATAAAATAGATATAGGTATGTACATGTTCTCTATAAGTAGTTGTTACTTTATTTTGTAATCTGTTACACTGTATAACAAAGATTTTACTCCTAAATGTGGAACCAAAAAAATTATTGTGAAAACTGTTATAAGCAAGCAGAGCCACGGGGCATTATAGTTACTTAAATTTTAATAAGCCAATAAAACGACATGGCTATGTAGGTGTAACAAAATGAACCCTGTCGAATGTATGTTCCAAGTATCATGACCTCTGTAGGCTGTTAATTGGCTCACCAGCGCGAATGGCCGATCTCTGACCTATGATACAGATATTATAACAATATCAGTGCACTTGTGAGCTCTACATAATAAATTTTGCATTATATTACATTATTGAATGAATTTTCCTTTAGATGCAACTTTCTACAATATGTAACAATATAATTAATTGGGAATTATTAGACGTAACTAGCTCCATTTAAAACCCCGGGGTTCAAGACATTCTGACCTGCATGTGGTGCATCCAGTAACAGACGAACAAGGCTCTGCTAAATTATTCCTTAAGTTTCCAGAAACGGCCATAACTTCGCCTGGGGTCAATAAAGTTACTGGTGAAGCGTGGTCGTACAACAAAACATCTTGGCCGTTACGGGAGAAAGATGTGACTTTGTGTGAGTGACTCTCAGACCCTCATTATCATCATTCAAGCAAAATGTATAAATTAAGACCATGGTCAGACCTGTAGTACACATATAATGATCATCTATAGATGTTTAACAAGCATTTCTATTCTCTCCGTCTCGGTTGAACGGTATATGCGCATTTACTTTTTTCCCTAAATGCTGGTTGCTGTAAAAGTCATCATGCAATCTTTACGCGTGACATTGCATATCTGGCCGATTAATTGTTCTAGCTACCGTACTACAGACAGAATATTGTAGTATAGTACTAGCTTTATTTTGTGCCACAGATCCACAGTTTTAACGAGCGCCGTCTGAATATCTATAAAACTATCGGCCCCGGTAAGCTTAAATCATGGTTTATTAGTTCTAAAATGTTATCGAGGACATAAGTGGAAATGGAACCTATTATGGACCTATATGTATGGACGGCTACGACAGATATAGGAACGAACTACAAACAAAGAAACACTAATGGTTAATTAGATGCGCGATTTGCATTCAATGCTTTCCTATGTCAATATTTAAAGAACTTTCACAGTAAAGGGGTTACCCAGGCAGAAGTACAATTGCGCGCCAACAAAGTATTCCCACGAACATCTAATACAATAACTTTTGAAATTAATCTCATCACAAATTACTCACTAAGTAGTGCATGTTACAAGAATTTAAGTAATTCAATTTGAGATCGTATCTACTACGTTGGATATTTCCTTAATAAACAGATTAGTGAATTCATATGATGGGACTGCGACAATGAATTTTAAACCATCTACTTGAGGAAAATGGCTCGACTTAAATAGGGAGAACAGTAGAACAAAATTATGGATATGGTCTATTATTATTTTAGTTTTGAGCATGCTGATAGTAAGGCAAGAGTTTATTACGACTGTCCATGAAAATAGTAACAATACCACACAAAATCTGTCCAGATCATTTTGTGATTAAGACACGCATCCCTTGTATTTAATTAATGCTGTCTGTCTGTCCCTATGTATGCTACCTTTATCTATCTAGCTATCTTTAAAACTACGCAACGGATTTTAATGCGGATTTTCACCAGTAAATAGAGTGGTTCTAGTTTCGTTTTAGCATATAATTTGTCAAGCAGGCGAAGCCGCGGGCGTCCACTAGTGTAAGATAATCCACAACAACCACAAATCCAGATACTCTCCGAAGCATACGATTAGGGGCTTACTGTTGTCGATCTCTGGTTAGTCGACAAGCCAATATCCAATCCAAGCCGAGCATGCGTGTCAAAAGTCGATAAAATCTATAATGCATGGAAACTTCTGTACCAATGGTGTCAGTTTGGCAGTTTGAGTATGCTGATCTCGTTTCTATAGGCTACTTTTTCGTTTTATCGTCATGATAACGTCGGACGTCGCGTGTTCAGGCTTCTGACAGATGGTTGATATTACCTGACATTAACGTCCGTTCGATGTCCTCTAGCATGTATTCGAGTAACAGCTAGTCTTCAAATGATATTTTAGAAAATAAATGTCTTTAAATAGTAGCTAGGTTTAATTCTGTGGCTCAACTCTTTCGTACATTATTTGAAAAGTTTCCACAAAGGTGTACCTAGTCGATCCTAGGATTCTAACAAAACATTGTGTGAGCAGTGAGTCCCAAATGGAAAGGTATGTTACCACATTTTGGTAGTTTTCCATTAATCATACTTATTTACAAAAACTTAGGTAGGTACTTAATTTTCAGACTCTACGGGTGTATGATGTGCAGACAGCACATTTTCACATAATAATATCAAAGTTTTTTACAGGTGAAAATCGTGTTATCATCTGCCTGCCCTTATCCCAATTATTTGGGGTCGGCGCAACATGTTTTCATCTTCCATACATCCCTGTCACACGTCATCTCCTCAGTCACTCCTTTCCTGGTCATATCCTCTTTCACACATTCCATTCCATCCATCTTTTGGGCCTACCTCGAGTTCTCAGGCCATCTACATTCATACTTTGCACCTTTCTTACCACATTACTTTCCTCTCTTCTCATAACATGTTCTTACCATGATAGCCGTTCGCTTCTCACTTTTTCATTTACTGGGTCAACTTTCAAACTTCCTCTAATATACTCGTTCCTTACTCTATCCATCGTTGTTACACCACACATACATTTTAACATTCACATGTCCGCGTAGGTGAAAATCGTGTTATGGAGTTATATTTTTCGGGACAGCTTAAGTTGCGAGTCAACGATTAGTCGCGGACGCCCACGGCTTCACCCGTGACAAATTTTATACTTAAACCTTCCTCAAGAACCACTCTACCCGTTAGTATAAGCAGCATAAAAATCGGTGCAGTAGTTTTTGAAATTTATCGCGAACAGACGCTCCAAAGTCGTCCACTTTGTTTTATAATTAGTCTTGTTAAATAATCTGAAATAGTCATCAACCAATTACTTCCAAATAATAGTGATATTGTACGATAAGTGTCATTATAGTATATAGCTATAATTGTTCAGGGGGGTATCATTATAAATTAATTATCAAATTGATTACAAGTTCAATGTGTGTTACTTGGCGTAAGACTATCATTTACTGTAGGTGTATTTAGCAGAAATCAGAGTATCAGAGTTCGAAGCATCCATTAACAAATAGGAGCATGTTCCCCGAAACTTGGATTGGAACACTAGAACAAGTAAATTAGAAATTAGTGGTAGTATAGGCTCTTTAAACGGCTTTTCAACATAATATATTTCATTGACGACTGCAGCTGCTGTGTTCCAACATTCACTACGCAGTCCCGAACGTCTTGTACTTGTCGTCGAGGCTGGTCTCCGCAATTCCACGTCTATTGCGCGGGTTTTGCGTGCGGGTAGGACTCTCTTCTACTCGTTTACGCGAGCCAGCCGATCTCTTCCCGGAACGCCAGCAGGCCCCGCAGGTTTCGCAGAGCTTCAGGGACGGTTTCTGGGTTGCCGAGATGTTTCGCCCTGTAGTTTCTTACTTCCTCACATCGCAGTAGCAGATGGCTGACCGTCTCCTCCTCAGCCATACATGCCCTGCAAAGGGGACTGTCTGTAATGCCAATCGTATATAGATGGCTATTTAGGAGGCAATGCCCCGTTAGGACACCTGTGAAAAGACGAAGATGGGATTTTTTCAACGTCACAAGCCTCCTGGCCTGTCGGCAGTCGAGTTTGGGTAGTGCCTCCCTCGACTGCCGACAGTCCGTTAGACCTGTCCAGAGTGTGTTGTGTAGTGTGTTGGTTTTTTGGGACAATATTGTCCTTATAGTACCTACCGGAAGTGGTAGTATCGGCTCCGGGCCGATTGACTTATAGCTAGAGCCGCTTCTTGCGAGCTCGTCTGCTGCGTCATTTCCCCTGGAGCCGCTGTGTCCTTTAATCCACTGTATAGTGACGTGGTTGTGCTTACTTATCTCAGCCAAGCGCTGATGACAGTCGTAGATGAGGCCCGAGCTGATGATGTGACTGTTTAAGGCCTGTAGTACTGACTTGCTATCAGAGAGTAATCTAATATTAGTGTACCTTACCCCTCTGGAAGCTATAGCCGTTGCTGCCTCTAAGATCGCATATGTCTCGGCCTGAAATACCGTGTTGTGTGATCCTAGTGGCGTTGCTATCTTGATCTGTAGGTCCTCGGAGAACACTCCGCTGCCTGAGCCAGATTTGGTTTTTGATCCATCCGTGAAGACTTTAAGCTCTGTGAGGTTTTGGCCTTCGACGTTGTCATCCTCGAATAACTGGATCTTGTACTTCTTGTCAAAGACAAAGGTTTTCGGTATTCTATCCGATCCCGCCATAAGAATGGGAGAGTCGTTATAGATAATATCCAGAAGTTTTGTGTGATGGGTGCTGATGCCCCTCCATAGTTTTAGAGATTTCAGTCTGAGAGCAGCTGCGGAGGCTTCTTGTGTTATGTGAAGGTGTAGCGGGGGTATGCCCAGCATAGCCTCAACTGCAGCAGTCGGTGTTGTTCTCATGGCCCCTATCACCGCGAGACAGGCTTGCCTTTGAAACTTTTGTAGTTTTTTCTGACATGTAGTTTGCTGGCATCTGGGCCACCATACCAGCGCTCCGTAGCATAGCATGGGACGTATGCCCATATTATATAGCCATAGTGTTACCTTCGGCGAGAGACCCCAGGACTTACCTAGCATCTTGCGACAGTGCCAGAAGGTGATGCTAGTCTTGTTTATCTTGTCGTCTATGTGTTTACGCCAGGTCAGTTTATTGTCCAAAGTAATACCTAGGTACTAACGTCTTGTTGTCGTACCATTTCAAAGTCAAAATGTCCGTTTGTGTGCTTACTCCAACATTATGTTTGGAACTTCTATAAGTCAACTCGCCAGGAATTGTAGTCAGATTACAGCAGGGCACTGTATCTCTTACACCACTACTTTACTCACTTGTCTGTTCGTTAATCTCGCCAAAATTCGAGAACAGCTAGAGTGATTTGGCTAATTTTGGTTTTGAATTATTTGGAAGTCCAGGGAAGGTTTAAAAGGTAAAGAGTAAATATGAAAAAAATATCATTAAGCTTTAGGAAAAGCTAAGCTAAGCTTAATTTAGGAAACATTGTCTATTTTGGACCGAATGCGAATTGGACTAACTGCGAATTGGACCAACCGCGAATTAGACCAACTACGAATTGGACTAACTGCGAATTGGACCAACCGCGAATTGGACCAACTACGAATTGGACCAACTACGAATTGGACCAACCGCGAATTGGACATATTTTTAAATATTGGACTAATCGCGAATTAGACCAATCGCGCCTAAAAGCACCAAATGGTTCACGAAACCGTCGTCGTTTCGCTAGGTTATTTGTGATAATGTCTTTCATTCTCAACAATTCACCGGTGACGAGGGGGTTTAACAACCACCAGTAGCAATTGGAAAGGAGCGGCCTAACAATTTTTTGACTCCGCGCACAGTAACCAGTATTTTACCACGACATTATTAAATTGATTGTGATTCACGTGGTAAATGTGAAATCATTAGTCTCTGAATGACGCACTGTTATCTAATGACAAGATCGTTGTGAGGTTTGATACGATTACGTTTGATGATACACGGTACCGTTGTTATACGTAAAAGATCGTCACGACCTCTATATGAAATTCGCCATACTGAAAACCCACTAATATTATTAAAGAATGTTTAAATGGATGCATGTGTGATAATAAGTTTCGTTATCATCACGCAAAAACTACGCACACCAATATAACGTACATCAATATACCATTTCATGAATAAATAAGTATGGGATATTTTTTATCTTGTGTCCCCTTGGGAATAAAAGAACTATCACACAAAGGCGGGCGCGAGCATTAGCTACAATACATATTGTGCTACAACAATAAAGTCCATCTGTATTATAGGTGTGGTTCATTAAATAGACTAACATTCAGGGCCAGACTGTCGCACCAATAACACGACATTCGCGTGACACATCAATTGACTCCAAGACGAGATATCTAATTGGCACATTGGTCACACGTGATTGGTATTGTAATATTACCATCCAATGAGTCTTTTTTAACCCATGGGCGATATCAAAGCTCTGTAGTTACACCAGTCGGAACTTTGTTTTAGGGCTCCAATACCCGTAACAACATACGTGTTCATATGATAACTGGGACAGACTGCTTAAAATGCTCTCTGAGGCACAGAGGGGTCTCAAAATGTCTTAAGAAATGGACACCTATCCTAAGACCGGTCTGGCTAGATGTTGTTTAACTTTTCCAATGTTTTAAATTCCGTGGTTACTATTCACAAGCTTCTCTAGAACGAAGAATAACATAATAATGTCTATATTCAATAGAATAATGCAAGTGACTCGTAATGAATACCCCTACAAGACTAAATAATTGTCTTTGAATTACTGCATAATTGAACAGGAGGTAGGTAATATTGCATAGGATGTAGTGTCTAACAATCAGACAATCTCTTAGTTATGTTGATGTGAAATCTATTCCCAGACGTATTGTGATTGGTAATACAAATGAATTGAGATAATGATATCTGACCTGTTTGTAGCATAAACCTATAGAGTACTTAAATTATAAACATACTGAATGCTACGACTGGAGATTCTATTTAGTGGTTTATAGTAGTATATAGTATTTAGTATTATAGTAGTATATAGTATTTAGATTTTATTTTATGGAGAATATTGTAATACTTATTTAAATCGTTAAATTGTTTATCAGTGTTCTATGATTGTTACCTAATTGACATTTAAATTCTTATTTTAAAAGTTTTAAACATTTTATTATTTTACTAACATAATATGTCATAGTAGATTTGATTTTATTACGAATTAGAATGTTGTCATACTTGAATAGGTAGTTATAAAACTTAATATTGTATGCCTTAATGGTGGGACAATGCCGACCATTCTTATAATGTTAACATCTTATGTACCGGTGATCCACAATCTGACTAATAAATAAATAAATTAGTCCTAGCTGTTGGAATTTTGGTTATTACAGTATGGTTATGAATTTTATATAGTGCTGAGTAATGACAATAGGCTTGTCCCCTATTCTGTGGGACCAACAAAAGTACTGGCAGAATGTGGGTGTGTAATGTACCTCTGCCTACTACCCTTTCTAAGATATAGGTGTGATGATATTTGTATACAACATACTGTCAAAATAGACTGCAGTGTATGATGTATTAAAATGTTTAGCAGATTAGAAATTAACATGATGTTTTTAATATCCACAAGCAACTTTCCACCTCTAAATCAGAAACTGTGAAGTACAACTAGGTATAACAATAAAGTTTTATTAAAGTTGTAACATGAATAATTGTGTACATCTCTACACCAATAAAAACTCGATGCCTCATAAATTATGTACACTATGTCAGACAAAAATTATGTGATCTACTAACATCAACAATAGACAATTTTGTTGCAAGGCAGAAGAATATTTGAGATGCTAGCTCCATAGTTTAAAAGGTACCTAATAATTAAAAAATTGACCCAAGATCAAAACTACCTATTTTAAGGTTTTAGTGATGTTGACAGTGTCTACTATATGTCGTACTATAATACTAAGATTTTTTAATGCAACTAAGCTATACTGGGGTGATGGATGACTGAATGTTAACAAGACACTATGGAACAGATTTGGAGGAAAGGATTTGCATGATAGAACATTACAGGAAAATTCATAAAAACATCAAATTTTTAAGGATTTTAGGTAAGTTATGTTATGATTAACCCAATGTATTTTATTTATAATTTAGGATATAGGTAATAAAAAAACAAATAGAACATGAAGTTTAATAATACAGAAAAGTGTCAATGCCCTTATCAATGCCAAGATCAGGATAGTGACATTAAAACGATTATTCAAATGTGATTGGCAAAAAATGACCTACTTTTGTAATGAAATAATTTGAAGACCTTTTAAAAACACAAATGTACAAATGATCCAGCGACTGATCCCTTTCCAGAAGGAATGTTCTACTAACTGACCAAAACACCAATGTATAGTGTAAAATTGTTTTTGATGAGGCTAATACTTATGAAACATTAGATTTTTGAAATATTGACAAAATAAAGACCATTTTTTGTACCCTTTCCAAAAAAAGTAGCCAAAATTATTGTAGTCAAAAACTATGGAGAGTGACCAACCATGTACCTCAAATTCCCATCACCCATGGTGGGTTAAACGGTGTAGCATGCATCCCTGACATTGTACCTCTAAAATATTGGCAGCAGTTCAAACAAGAGTCAACAGGTACAGTTAGTGCTTAAAATTCATTAAATACTAGTTGAATGTTTACTTAAAAATTGCATAATTTTTTTGAGATAGTCTTATTTAATTAATTGTGTAACAATCTTGGTCATAAAGAGTACATTGTCTTTCAATTATATGATGATGACACATGAATAGCTTATATAAGTATGTAAAATGTATCATTTTAGTAACTGTAGGCCTCTCTTATTTTACACTTTTTGTCATCAGTGTAATATGAGGGAAATATAATGTTGTAATATGTGTATGGGAGCTGAAAATATTTCTACCAAATTACTTACATGAAAGTGTCTAATATATTTCAATATTAAAGAAAATTTTATTACAAAAATCAACTAGTTATATGGTTAAGAGCACTGTAATGATTATAGTAATTGGTTTTTAGCAAAAATCCCCATTTCTTGCTTTTTATCATTTTTCATCTAAGTACTCAGAAGTTATTTTTTAACTAGAATTTACGTTATTCTAAAAAAACAGGAAATCTAGTGATAGAATTAGAATCTTTTCTCTACATAAGCCAAATATCCTACAAATCATCAACAATATTGTTAGGGTAAGTATATGTAGGACTCAATATTTAATTCATTTACAGATTTATTCCTAAATAAAATGAAACTTTCATTTGCGCACGGAACTACCGTTTATACCGGTATAGTGAGTAGTGAAAGCTACGACCGTTTGATTGAAACTCCCTAAATGTACGAGGTTGGAAAGCAACGATATGCCACAAACAGGGGCACTAGGGAACTCATGAATCGTAAGCGTAACACCAAGTTCACTGTGATTCTCGAAACATGGGTGCGGTCGTCATTCGTCACGAAATACTGGAAATACAGCGTACCTAATAACAGCAACTTGATATCTTTAGAGGCTTGGATACCATCCTCTTTCAGGTTCCTCTCGATCATTCGGCTGCGAGCAGCTGCCGCGCGCTCTTCGGCCGACTGGGCGCACCCCATGTCGGCAGCTGTGCCTGCTTTTTGGGTGCCGGTCGCCCCGACCCCTAAGCCGGGCGCGCTCTCACCGCTCTCTCTGCATACGCTCCACACGCGTCCTGCCGCTCCGGCGAGTCCGGAGCCACCCTAATACACTTAGCACCCAACTCACAGTAACCTAACAGTACCACTTAAACACTGTTCCTTCTGATAGCAAACACGAAATAGTTATATCCACAAACGCTATTCAAAGATTGTCTCCTTCTTTTACTGCACTGAACACTAGTAGCACGCAACGACAATGCAAACTTTAATTGATTTTTATAAATCCGTTTAAATACGAGATAATGGCGGCCGGATGACAAGCACCAACTCTACTTCAGTCCGTGCCGTGACAGCGACCGCGCCCCGCTCGACTGACGTTCGGGTGCGTTCGGAAATCTTCGTTCGGACTCGCTCACACATGCGTAAAAGCTTATGGAAAGAGAACAAGCAATGCACTAAAATCTGCTAAAATCAAAGATTTGTCAAACAAAAGATAAAATTAGTAAACCTTTACCAAAAAAAATATCATATATGTAGGTAAGTTATACACAATCGTTTCATATAAAAATAATAAACGAAGCGTACAATTCTGCATCGAAGATATACTTTAAAGTAGGTACTCCCTAAAACCCAGGCAATGAGCACAAATCCGGAGAAATAATACCTGTAGTATTTTTTAATTGGTACAATAAATTATACCTTAGAAGATGTACATGAACATAATAAAAGTCCTCAAGTGTAGGGGTTGTGCCAAAAAAGATATTCAAGGTAAAGGTCCACGTTTTAGGTATTTTGTTTTTTTTTTCGTAAACAGTGAATTTTAGTAAAAATTAGCCAAAGACGGTGTTGTAACCTATAAAATTATCTACAGTACATTCATAATGACTCTTTAAATTTTTCCTAAGTATTACCATTTCTGAGATATTGCGGTTACAAAATTTCGAACAAGTTATATTTTACACGCTATCCTGCCGCGCTCCTATTGGTTGCAGCGTAATGTTATATAGCCTATTTTACTCTCTAATATTGTAACTTTATAAAGGTGCACGTGGTCTAGTGGTAACCGACAATATTAATACATTGCAAAGGTTAAGCAACACCTAGTCAGGCGGTCTTAGGATGACCATTTCTTAAGACACTGAGACCCCTCCGTGTCTCGGAGAGCACGTTAAGCCGTAGAGCACGTTAAGGGTAGTTGGAGCCCCTTTAAAATCCGACCGGTCTAACTACAGAACTTCGATATCGCCCATGGGTTTTGGAGGTCAGATGGCAGTCGCTTCACGGAAAATATCGAAGTTCAGCCGAATCACAGTTAGACTGGAAAGCCCACCCCAACTAAGTTGGGAAAAGGCTCGGTGAATGATGATTGTAACTTTATAAAGGTGAAAGAATTGTTCAAATCGGTGCAGCAGTTTCTGAGGAATCACGTGGTACCAGACAAACTTAGCTCTCCCTTTTTTCATCCCTTTAGGTAAAATTTTGGAAAATCCTTTCTTATCTCCTGATGCCTACGTAATACAAAGAAAGATTCCACGCCCCAAATTTCAGGTTTCTACGATCAGCGGTTTAGGCTGGACGATGATCTGTCAGTCATAATTTGGAAAGTGAGCAAACTCAGATGAACTAATACCTGTAGTTTTGTAATTTAGTACAGTAATATCTTGCAGTCTTATGTACTATGTAGATGAACATACTAAAAGTCCTGAAGCGTGGAAGTTGTGCTAAAGTTATTCAAGGTCAAGTGTCAACGTATACAGTTTTTTTTACTTTTCTCGTAAACGGTGAACTTTATTTTAAAAAATGGAACATAATAGTGGATTATATAATTATCTACAATAATAATTACTAAATTTAATTCCCAAGTATTACCACTACCGAGGTCACAGAATGTCTAACGAGTCATATTTTACACACTATGCTGCTCCGCTCCTATTGGTTGTAGCTTGATTTTATGAAGCCTATGTTATTTTTTAACAATGTAGCTTTATAATTAGGAAATATTTTTTAAAATTTTTAAACAGTAGTTTCTGAGGAATCACATTGTCCCATTTTAGCTTTCGCGACTGATGCCCAACTTAAAGGGACCCAACGCACCCTGCAGGAGACTGTACCTGGGAATCGTGGGACGGGACGTGATCGGGGACGGCGAGACTGACAGCCAATAACGCGTCTATTTTGAATAGATCGTTGAGGACCTTGGCCGTCAGGATAATAAGAGGGTTCTGTACGAAATTCCTAGAGGCTGCATGTCTCTTATCCGGGACCTCTCCATGGAACCTGGAAGCAAGAGCCCTTGCGTCATTCATTGATTCAATGGCACAAGGAGGCTATGGAACGGTTGGAACTTGGGACCAAAGGCCAGCGTCTCAAGATATCGAGGCTCAGCGCTCCGAACTCGGCCAGGATCTCATGGTGACATGGAAGTGGAAGGTGCGACTTGAGCAACCAAAGTGGGGAACCACCACCATCGCGGTGGTGAGACCGATTATGGAGGAGTGGCTGCAGAGGCAGCACGGTGACCTCACGTATCGTTCTTGCGACACAAATCATCACCGGGCATGGATGCTTCGGTGAGTATCTGTTTCGCATGCATCGTGAGGTCACACACGTGTCAACACTGCGAGGTTTCCGACGGAGACACAGCACTCCACACTCCACACGACTCCAAGAGAAAGCGGATATGCTCGCAGACCTCTTTGCGGCTAATTCCCGGGTCGACGACCGTGGCTTGCAGCCCCCCGCCATCGCCAACTGTGGCCACACTATGCCTGATATTGTACTCAGGCAATGCGATGTACGGGCAGTGCTGCGATCACTCGACACGCGGAAAGCCAGTGACCCTGACGGCATTCCAGCGGTGGTACTACGGAACTGCGCAGCTGAGTTGTCTCCTGTACTAACTCGTCTGTACCGCCTGTCTTACTCCACAGGAATCGTGCCGGAGGTCTGGAAGGAGGCGAACGTACAACCGATCCCCAAGAAAGGGGATCGGTCTGATCCAGGCAACTGTCGACCCATAGCTGTCACCTCAGTCATCTGCAAGGTGTTTGAGCTCATCATCAACAAGCAGCTCATGCGATACCTCGAACATCACTCGCTAATTAATGATCGGCAATACGGCTTCAGGCCAAAACGATCAACGGGTGATCTTCTGGCATTCGTAACGCATGTCTGGGGTGAGGCTATGGAAAGGCACGGCGAGTCCTTGGCGATTAGCCTGGACATCGCCAAAGCCTTCGATAGAGTCTGGCATGCTTCGCTCCTTTCCAAGCTTCCGGCATATGGTCTACCTCCTCAACTGTGCAGCTGGATGGCCAGCTTTCTGAACGAACGCCGAATGCGGGTCCTCTGCGATGGCCAGGCTTCTCGCTTTTTGCAAGTGAATGCCGCAGGGGTCCGTGCTGTCACCAACACTCTTCCTTCTGCATATCA
>CAUVZR010000106.1:0-111661 GCA_963556515.1 Nudaria mundana | reverse complement strand
CCACGGCACTTTGGTCACATACCGTGGCAACAACATTAAGTCCAGAATTTAGGACATTTTTTAAAACTTCTTTTATTGCTTGTTGAAGCTGTATCTTATTTAAACATAGTGTAAAATAATAGGCCACAGACAAACGTATTTTGTAACTTCTTGCTCTTCTTTTGAGTCTGGATACTTCACTCCGTAACAGTTTGATCTGTATTTGCGTTGTTTTGTAGTAGTTTAAATTAAGTCCACATGGACGTTTAAATGTGCCTGCAACAGATAACAGGTTATATGTTATTTTTATTAATATGTAGTTTGTAATAAACTTATAATAATGGAGTAAGATCTAGAGCCACATCTTCCTACAGAGATTCTATACATGACTGCCTCGGTAGCACAGTGGGATGAAGGTGGGACTGTCGACAATAATTATTTATTATATTTATTACATAAAAACATTTGAAAAAAAAAATAAGTATAAGCCTAAAAGTCGCCACAATCGTGCTCAGCATTCGGAGATTAAAGGGTTGGTCTTATTATAACAGCTTCAGGTTTCAGCATTCTCTACAGTCCTTATTAATAAGACCTCTTACAGAAATGAACAGACGGATGGATAGTTTCAATATTTAATTTGACATGTGAAATTGATAAGAATTACCTTGACGCAGTCGCCGCCTTATAGTTTTATATGAGCCAGGTAAATTGCAACATTCATCACTTTTATTACAGCCATTAGCCACACCTGTAATGTATAAAAATAATTGTTGGTGTTTCAATTCAAATGTAACCCATAATTATTGTCGTGTATCATCTCTGTATATTTTGGTTTCTAATTGTCCATATTGTCCATTGTGTTAGTGCAAATTTAAATTGAGTCGACCCGGAATCAAACCTGGGACCTCAGGGTCGGCGGTCTCATACTCAAACCACCGCACCACCGAGGCAGTCATATGGTTGTCGGCACTAATTACAGAAATTTATTTTAAGTGGGAATCGAACCCCCAATCTCTCGCTCTGCAGTCAGAGCCATTAAGTACTACCAACAGAACCAACAATATAAATATTTGTGTTTTATTTCAATGGGCCTCTCTTTGTGATATTAGTACATGTGATATTAGTTGAGTACATACCTATAATAGATAATGTTGATATTGATGTTGATGTAGATGTTAAATCCGGCTGTGGGTTATCAGCTTGCAAATCCAATATAGAAGGTACTTCTGAAATGTAATAATTAAAGATTATAATACTATATTATAATACTATATTATATTATAGTACGTAAAATATAAACAAACATGGGTCTTCTAAACATAAGTATAATTCATTAATTACAACAGGACGCCCACGGCTCCGCCCGCGTGAAATATCCGTTCCCGCTTCCCATGGGAATTAATATCGGGGATAAAAGTAGCCTATATCTTATTCTGATGTATAAGCTAAATAATTATGTTTATACTGTAAAGTTTCATTAAAATCCATTCAGTAGTTTTTACGTGAATCAGTGTGTGGGTTTTCGGCATGCACACCAAGTAAAACAGATACTTCTGAAAAACAATATAAAATAACATAACGTTTATTATCTTTGAAATTTTAAAAAAAATATTTAGATTCGTCAAAAGTTGGTGTGACTCTACCGAGGGTTCCAAAATGCAACGAGACTGAGAAGAGCCCTCAAGAAACTCAAATCGGCTTTTTTCCAAAATATTTCATCTTAAATCTAATAGGTATAGAGTTATTTAGAAAGGAGCAATTCGTGTTACAACCAGGCAGCCTTGTCATATAAGAAATCATTAATACTATAATAAGCTTTATGGCACAATTTACGTTTTATTAGTTTTTTAAATTTATTAACAGATAAATTTGCTATTTCGGTTGTCAATGTTTTGTACATTCGAATAAAGTTCCCCGCAAAAGAATTACTCACTTTATGAAGCCTAAATTTAGGAACAGCCAGTTTATCCTTATTTCTTAAGTTTAGATTATGATTATTACTATTTTTCACAAATTTACTTTTGTTCTTGTGGGTATACAATAAAATTTCATAAATATACTGTGAATACACTGTAAGGATGTTAATATGCTTAAACTTATCTCTTAATGACTCCCGAGACCCCATTCCATAGATAGTCCGGACAGCCCTCTTCTGCAACACAAAGATGCATTCAATATCGGCAGCGTTACCCCACAGTAGTATGCCATATGTCATGATACTGTGGAAGTAGCTGAAGTAGACAAGACGCGCCGTTTTAATGTCTGTAAGTTGTCGGATCTTTTTGACAGCATAGGCTGCTGAACTAAGCCTGGCCGAATTTTCCCGATATGAGGCCCCCATTGCAATTTGAAGTCTAACGTTATGCCCAGAAAGACAGTGTCATCGACCAATTCTATTATATCATCCCTAACCTTATCACTGGTTTTAACAAGTCTTACATTAGGTAAGGTGAATCTTACACATTTAGTTTTATTTTCATTTAATAATAAATTATTAGCACAAAACCAGTGGACTATCCTAGAGAGGGCAATGTTTACATCGTCAAGTTCGCGCTGTCCACGTTTAACTTTAAATATTAAAGAAGTGTCATCAGCAAACAAAACTACCTCGTGGTCGTCTCTTATGAGGTGAGGAAGATCATTAATATATACTAGAAAAAGAAAAGGTCCCAAAATTGAACCCTGCGGTACCCCCATTGCTACAGGAGAACCAGGTGACTGTTTACCATTGATCACTACTTTCTGGACCCTATCACTTAAGTAAGAATTGACGAAATTCAAGGCCGTCCCCCGGATTCCGTAATGATCAAGTTTCTTAATTAAAGTCTGGTGTTGAACGCAATCGAAGGCCTTAGATAAGTCACAGAATACACCATAAGCATCATATGACTCATCCCAGGCCCTGTATATACACCCCCTTATAATTTAATTCCGGCATCAGTGGTGGACCGACCACGAGTGAAACCTAATTGTTTTGTATGTAATAGTTTATTAACGTTAAAGTGATTTTGCATTTGATTAAGCATAATTTTTTCAAAAATTTTACTAAATGTAGGTAGTACAGAAATGGGACGGAAATTGGACGGATCTGAAGTACTACCCGATTTAAACGTTCTTTAAATTTAAGTTTTTTATTTAATAAAATCAAAGATCCCCCCCGTACTGTGGTCACCCTGCAGAATGCACTACCAACCCGGTGATTACTGAAATTGAACATGCGCTCATTCGACTTACGCATATGTTCTGTAATACAAAAAATATCAATATTATCTGAATTCATTAACAGTTCCAACTCTAACTCTTTGCCATGTGTTAACCAACCAATATTTTGATGCCCTATGTTGATATAATTTACATTTTTTGATTTGGTTTGATTTGGAATTATTAATCGGGTTACAAGTTTAAGTTGTGTCTAAATAAAATAGGTACTTACCATTATCAGGGATGTGTAATGTAGGTATTGCTAAGTTACTTAGACGGAAATCGCGAAAATCAGATAAGATAAGAACATATAATTGCGTACTTGTGCGCAAATTTACAAAAGTAACGTATGCGATCCGCCATTATAAATGGCGGACCGCATACGTTATGACATGGTTCGACCGATCAGCGGACTTTAGACACCATGTTGATAGAAACCAAAGAGTATATAATCACTACGTTTATATACGATAGAAACCTTTGATTATATATATGTCTAGATGGAAATACGTTCTGCTTGTAACCAGAGACGCCCCGCAACGGACGTTAGAGAGGCAGCGGCCTTAGTCGCGGACCTAAAAAAAATAAATATATATATGTCTAGATACCTAGTCCAGCCGTCAAAAGAGCAAAACTGCAACTAAGCTGCGCGCGCCTCGTTAGTACGGTTGAAGTTTCAAATGCCAATTGTGCTCTTGACATTTTACATTAATAATGACTTCTTGTGCAATAAAATAGTGTAAAAACTATCTTAGAAAGATAGATAAACCGAGGAAGGTTACATTCCACATGTAAGTAATATGTTTTATTGATTGCATGTCAACTAAATCATTAGTAAAAATAATTTTACTTCGAAGAGATTCGATTCGATTGATCTTGTCAAAAGTGTTGCCACTTGAATGAATAAGATTTCCCAATTGACGGCAATTGTGTATTATGGATGTATATTAAGTCTAATATAATATGAGTTTGCGCAAACCTATTCATTATCTAACATTTTCACATAGTTTTTACCAGATTTAAATTGTTGATAACGTTTTGGTTCTGAAAGAAATGAAAGACATTTTCTTATTATTTATTCATTTGTGCTAATATTTTTTGTTACTAAAAGTAGATGTCTTACGATTTACGAATATTTTGGACTAAAGTCATGCATGGTAACTAAATTTTGGTTAATTTTATTTAGGTTCCCCGGAGATCCGATATTAGCCAGTAAATGGATTGAAATATTAAGGCAGAGTAGGAAGGAACCGTGGTGGAAAAAATATTTGAGCATTATAACTATGATTTTGAGTACCTACCGATTTCATCGATGCCACACAATTTTTGGTGCTGGGATAACCCGGAAATTACGTTGTAGGTATTTCTTCCTTAACAATATTGTAATGACTCGCATAAGCGTCCTTTCTTTTCGTTTGTTTAAATATTTTGATTCTTTGAACGTTGTCTAACGGAACGGAACCCGTCGAGCGCGATTCAGCTGACCCGTTTTTTGTATCTATATTTGTATTATTTTAACTGTTAAAATTCCTTTTAAATAAATATAAAGAGCACTTGTATGATAATGGTTGATGATTTTTATTACTACCTACCTCCCATACAACAATACTAAATTACCTAAGTCCCGCTAATTTAATTCCCATATATTTGGGGAAAAAATTTGTGGTGGCCTTCTTGGTCACTCGCACACTAATGTAACCCTGGTACCTACGTAATATTATCGCGGGTGACGTTTGTCACTCACACGTGAATAAACAACAGGACCACTTTTGACAACTCGCTTTGTTGTGTTGTAAAATTATGTCTTTGTATAGACTGCGCGCATTTATGCTTATGTTTGTATTTTTACGTAAACAAACTATCAGCGTGTCGAGTCGGGCGGAATGTACTTGGACGCCCGCGGTACGGGACACTGTGTCGGTGTGAAGTGTGTGTATTGATGATTCATAGGCGATGGCTGAGCTATTCATTCTGTAATTTTATTTCTAATTGTATTTCTATGGTATGTTTTAATAATTATTCGCAGCTTCTAGTGGCACCTGACATATGTATGATTACTTGTGTGTATCTGGTTTTCTGGTCTGTTTTATGTGAGTGTGATTTAATATACAATAATGTGTACATAGATTATGGATATGTGTATAAATACTATAAATGTCGTTTTCGCGGCGGTTAACAAATATTTTAGAGTCGGACTGTTTAACCCGGGTTCTTTGGGTGCGAACCATACCGATATTTTAGCGGCGATAGACCGTCATCAGGTAGACTTATTAGCTATAAATGAAACGTGGCGTGGCATATTCCTCGCCCTGACTCTCATATAAAAGATCGCGGAGGGGGGGGTTGGTTTTTACTACAGGAACGGCATGAATGTAGGGGTTTGTACTCACCCTGTGCACCCCACAGTCGAGCAGATGTGGGTTAAGGTCAAGGTAAATCATAATAAAATATTAGTGGGCACGGGCTATAATCCACCCACAGGTAATGTACGACAGTTTCTGGATGCTTTGACTGACTCCATAGGTTCTTTTTCTCACTATGATTATATGATTCTACTAGGTGATTTTAATATCGACTTGTTTAAGCATACAGAGGCCAGAGTTAGTCATTTTAACACGTTTTTGGATTGCATGGGGTTGACTCAGTACGTAAAGGATGCAACACACTTTACTGATCACAGCCAGACGCTGATCGATGTTGTTTGTACGTAGTACGACCGTGGACTCTGTTGGCAAAATGAATGGACATGCATTTATTGAATGTGAATTTTTATTCCGCAAACCAAAAGTCCCCCCAAAGGTTATTACATATAGGCCTTTAACGGATATCAATATAGATAGTTTCAACGAATACATGAGCTCTTTTAAGTGGAATCGTCTTTTGTGCTTGGAGGATGTTGATGATATTGTACAGGACTACACGAAATTAACAAATTACATATTCGATATGCACGCTCCGATAAAAAGAATAATTATAAAGGATCGGCCAACCCCCTGGCTGACCAGCAACATAAAGTTTATGATCAGCCTAAGGGATGCCGCGATGAACAGAGCTAGGAAATCTAAACTTGAGTCTCAAATAACCTATTACAAAGAACTTAAGAAATAAGTAAATTTAGCAGTAAACAGTGAAAAGAAGTGTTATTTTAGGCTCCAAATAGACAACAATATCAGAGACCCTAAAACCTTATGGAAGAATATAAAAACTAATTTAAATCCCCATAAGGATATGGAACTTCCTGCGCACCTAAATGACCCTAATCTAATTAACAGTCATTTCCTGAATGTTCCTAGAGATACAAACATCCCGTTGTCTACATTAACATTTTACGAGTACAACAGGTTTAGTGATTTTAACTTATATATTTAATTTATTTTATTTTATTTTATTTCGTCAGCGGTACTCAAAATTGTGATGGAACTCCAGTCAAACGCAATAGGAAGCGACGGAATATCATTGAAAATGATAGCCTTGTTGATTCCGGAAACACTGAATGTAATAACTACCATTGTAAACAGGTCTATTATTACATCTAAATTCCCTACTAGTTGGAAAACTGCAATAATTAAGCCCATTCCTAAAACTAATAATGTTAACGACATCAAAGATCTGCGCCCAATATGCATTTTACCCTGCTTGTCAAAAATATTAGAAAATGTGGTTGCATCACAACTTAGAGGCTACCTGGAAGCGCGAGATATATTACCTGATGGGCAGTCGGGCTTTAGAAAGAACCGTGGTACAGCCACTGCTATTTTAGACGTTACTGATAATATACTAGCAGCTCAAGACCAAGGCAGAGCTACGATTCTGGTATTATTGGACTTTTCTAGGGCGTTTGATGGGCTGCACGTTTCTCTCTTACTTTCTAAATTAGCGTATTATGGGTTTGACAGTAACACAATACAGTGGTTTCATTCTTACTTAAATGGTCGGACACAGTTCGTGGAGACCCAGAAAAGTGACGGATCTACGCTGTGTTCTTCTGTAGAAACAGTAGATAGAGGTGTGCCGCAGGGGTCTGTTTTGGGACCCTTGTTGTTCATACTTTATAGTGCTGACATTGTTCAGGTTATAAAACATTGCCAATTCCACATATACGCGGATGATGTACAAATTTATTTCTCCTTCAAGGCTGCTGACGTCGACGAAGCCCTAAGTAAGGTAAACGAGGACCTGAGTAGCATTTGTCGATGGGCCCATCAAAATACTCTCGTACTGAATGGGAGTAAGACTAAGTATTTAATATTAGGCTCCAAAGACCAATTGACTCGGGTGGGTGATCTAAATCCCTTAATTTATGTCGATAACATCCTAATTGAACGTGTAAATCAGGCTAAAAACTTAGGCTTAATCATGGACGAGAAACTGAGGTTCGAACGTCATGTGGCAGAATGTGTGAGGAACTGTTTTTATAGGTTGAAACTGCTATACAGAATACGAACTTACCTCAGTGTTGAACTCCGTGAGCAGTTGGTTGACACCTTAGTACTATCCAAATTCAATTCACTTCATATCACAGCCTTGGCAGGAAGACTTAGCTCAGCTGCCTATGCGGTTAGAAAGATAAGGTCTCTGACTGACGAAAAAACGGCACGATTAGTTTATTTTAGCTACTTTCATAGCGTTATGTCATATGGTCTGCTGCTGTGGGGCTCAGCTGCCGATATTGAGACAATATTCATATTACAGAAACGAGCTATACGAGCAATCTATAGACTCGGACCCCGTGACTCGCTGAAAGAATTATTTAAAGAAATTAATATTTTAACAGTTGCTTCTCAATATGTTTACGACAACATCTTATATGTACGGAAGAACATAGATCTATTCAAAAAAAATTCCGATAACCATAATTTTAATACAAGAAATAAAAATAAATTGGCAATGACAAAAATTAGACTTCATAAAGTTGGTAATTCGTTTGTTGGCAAATGTATAAAAATTTATAATAAAATTCCTCAGGATTTGGTTGACATGCCTCTTAATAAGTTTAAAATAGTAGTTAAAAAATGTTTGATGATGAAAGGCTACTATAATGTAGACGAATATCTTAATGATAAAAATGCATGGTCACCCTAATCTTCTGTTGTTGGCCACTCGTATAATACAATAGAAACTAATTGTAACAATGTAAACAAAACAATATTAAAAAAGAAAATGGATAATCTACCTGAGTTTCTTGCTGGTCTCTTCTCAGGAGAACCAAATTACCGAACCAGCGAAAGAATCATTTTCTAATGGTTATTTATGTACTTACTTAATTTAGTATTTTTATAATATTACTTGACAAAATTGTAAAATTTTGACATTCATATGTGCTCTTTATGTGCCTAAACTGAATAAATGAAATTGATTCTTTGATTCTTTGAATTACATGGATGTAGTCTACTGCCCGCGGCTACTGGCTAAAACGGCCAATTTGATTCAAAGAGTGCAAAATGCGTGCGCACGCTTTTGTTACAATATACCTCCAAGAAGCCATGTAACGCCATATCTAAATAATAATAACAAACTTAAAATGAAGTACAGGAGGGAGTTACACCTGGCAACTGTTCTATTTGGAATTATAAAGACAAGAAAACCTTTTTACCTGTACTCTAAACTGAGATGGCTCAATGAAAATAGTAGATATTTGACTAGAGCATCGCGCGTAAACCTACATTTACCCAAGCATAAAACTGCGGCTTTTCAGGGTAGTTTTAGATATCGAGCGAGTAAAATATGGAATAATATTCCTCCGCCTCTTAGAAGTCTTACTGGCGTGCATGGCTTCCGAGTTAGGTACAGAAATATCCTACTTAATGTCCAAAAATCAAGTTGATACGGGGTTTTTGTCCCGTAGGGCCTGTAAGTCTTTCGGAGGCCGCGTTGTCTGTTTTCGCCCTTGGCTGTTTGTGTTCGGTGTGTCTCTGTGTGTGTGTTAATATAATAATATAATGAAAACGGCAGATACGGGTTAACTTTGGGTGCGAATAATGTTTTGTTAAATTTGTTATTAGTTAAATTATTGATATCTAGAAAAATGTACAACTGAAGCTAAATTATTAATTGTATACATTAGTACTTACAGAGTGGTTGTAAAGGGATCGTGCTATTTACATATACCTATATGTGTGACGTTATTTTCTTTTTTGCTGGTTTGTATTGTGCGCGTGTGTATCCACGAACATGCATATGTACATAGTGACGTATTGTTTTTTGGAAGTACAGTAAGCTACCTGGTTTGGTTGGGCTACAGTTGAAAACCAGCGCTGCAGATTTCACCTAATCTGCAGCATTAGGTGAACTGCGGCCTTTTAAACACACACTCCACACTGACATAATTATTATAGGTTTTTGTTTATGTGTGCTGTCTCGTCGCGGCCGCGCTCAGTCTGAGTCTGCTGCGCCTGCAGTGCTCAACCAATGTTTTTGTTGTTTTGTACCTATGGGTCACTGCACCCGCGCAATGCAGTCTGGGTGCGTATGCGGCGCACGGCTTTGATTTATAAATTATATTTTTTTTTCTCCATTAAGTAGGTAGGGTGTGTGGTTTAATAAACTTTTTTTCTTTCTTTCTTTCTTTCTAGACACGGTATCTAGACATATATATAATCAAAGATAGAAACCAAAGAGTATATAATCACTACGTTTAAGAGACGGGACTCAGAACAAAAAATCGGTCATATGAAGTGTAATTATATAATTAATACCAACCTAACCTCGAAAATTAAAAATGGCAGGTCGTCAATGCAGCCAACATAGGAGAAAAATAACTAGGGATGTTCTGCATTCCATCGTCTCAAAAGTAGGTACTAGTATCGATAAAATTTTATTTTGAGGCAAAAGAAAATTAAACAAAATATTTTTAATTAATAACACTTCTCTTTTATTACCATATATCTAAAAGTAGACTACCTACATAACTTTTAAAGTACCTGTTGGGGCCTGGGTTCTTGATAATTGATTTGAGACTCCCCAACGGTTGAAAATATTATATTAAAATAATTTAAGGTACAAAAGGTTGTGAGAACTTGTGTGTCTTGGTAGATGCTTGTAGGCTAGGTGTCCGGCCTACGCTCCGTCGTGTGACGTATGGACCGGTTCGGAAGCCTACTGGCTCCGCCCCAAGATGAGACCAGTATTTGTTGCCTCAACAGTACCTATTGTAATAACTGTTAGTAATTTCCACGAGTTGCTATTCCTATCGTTAGTCTTGCTGCGAGGTATAGATCCCTGTCTAGGTGAACGCCTTCTTCATATTCAGCCTTGACACCATAAGCGCCAGCTTCCATGAAAAATTTTCTAGCAATTTTGAAACTGAAATGAAAATAATACATTTTGTCATATAGGTCATTAAACATATATAACATAACATAGCATCACGCCTTTTTCCCCGAAGGGGTAGGCAGAGGTGTGCAAACACACCCACATCTCGCCAGCTATGTTAGGTCCCATGTAATAGGGGGCGAGCCTATTGCCATCTACCGGGCACAAGTTCCAGACTCTGGGATAATTATCTGGATAAAATTCTAAAGAGAATTATACATTATCCACCAGACCCGGGAATCGAACCCGAGACCTCGAGTGTGGCAGTCTGTACATAGTACCATTGTGCCACCGAGGTAGTCATTTAATGACGCCTATAAACGCCAGCACTATTTTACTAGGTAACAACAAACCTTTTTTAATGTGGGCAAATGTACATTAGCCTGGTGTCAGCCAGATATGGACCCCTGTCTGGGTAAAGGCCTCCGTCATCTTCACCAGTAACTCCGAGCGCCAGCTTCCATCCATTTATTGCCAGGAAATTTGATTATGAAGTTTGAGTAGAATTACAAGCGGCAAATGGTAAGTTTATAAAATACACACTTGGGCTGAAGGGCCTTATTCTTTTGTGAAGTGAGGCCTCACTCGATGAAGAAGGTACTGCAATACTTATATGACTGATGCCAGATCCAGACACTTGCAGTAGTTGTGTTCCCATGCAATTTGTGAACATACATCTGAAAATGTTAAAAAATATTATTATTAAACCTGGGCGCTATAATTATACCATATTATAGATAACCAGTACGTAATCTGAACCTAATTTCTAACAGGTAAGTAGATGATATACAACAAAATCTCTAATATTTACAACATAGAGTTCATTCTACACTACAAACAAAACTCGCCAATATTCACACTGCAAAGTGGAGCTAGCACGTTTGTAACTTTTTTAATGTGTAGTGGGAATTCTTGCATAATTTCTTCGGACAATGGCTCAGCAGCAATTCCAATACACGGTATGGCTTTTAGCCTAAGCCGTGTTTTCTTATTGCAAAAATGGGTCTAAAATGTTTTCCACAGATGTACTTTAACTGCTGATGCAGTTTCTCTATTGGCAAATAAGCCAAGTCTTCTTTACCAGTTAATTTGACCCATTGTCTACATCTAAAAATAAATAAATTAAGTACTTATTAAAATTATACAATGTTTACAAAACAGGGTTTCAATTAGAATTGGCGAGGAAAAAACTATCGATACAGAACACACTAAACAATTTGTTCAACAATTTTATACAAAATTGAACAAAATTTGTTTGTTATGATATAAGGGACTCAGAACAGATGAAAATTATGTTATTAATTACTTACCGGGCTTCATTCAATGGAAATTGGGCCATAAATAGTCTTTTGTGCTCAGACTAAAAGAATAACATAGACGGAACATGTAGAATAAACACGTGAAGCCAAATGACACTTTCAATGTGTGCGTGTGACTCCGATTTCCGTGTACCGATACCACTAACGGCGTGTGCGTAATGTTGCCAGCAAATGAAAAAATCTCCTAAAAATCTATATAGTGGACATATGGAAAATTAATATTTGTTATAGTAAATGTTATCTGCAATTATTTTGTCATTTACACAAATGATTATTATGATAAGTGCCTAAAATGGGGAAGTGTTAAAATAAATAAAAACGTGATAAACACTGAGTAAACACACTTTAATTACTAGCTTTCAAAAAATATCTCATAATTAAAATAATCCTTTTTAAGATGAATGAACAAAGCTTAATTCCAGTGTAAGTACAAAGTACAGTCAACAACAAAAGTTGATTAGCACAAAAATATTTATTATTCTTTTTTACATCCCAATGCATGTGCCACAGCAATGTACAAGTAATTTTAGAATCCCCAAGGACAAAGTTAAATATATTTCGTGTTTTGTTTATGATTTTGTGATCGGTTTAACAGCTATTAGTGATCAACAGATAAGAATTATTGGTTAAGCTACTTTTGTCGTTGACTATACATGAAGTAGATATCAATAGTCGTTAGGTTAAGACTGAGGCCTTTGTAGTGTTAGACTGAAATTAAACTACTGACACAGTAACATAAATATATTGGATCAGAACATAGGCTGGGAGGTCAGACAGATGTCAATTCCAAGATTGCCGAAATAACCAAGCCACGTATTAAGTAGATCCCGGACACAGATGTGATCGGGAGTTCGGGACTAACGCACGAATGATGATGATGATGATTAGAAACATCGAGGTTGTCAACATTGATGACACTGATTTTTTACTCAGTACTTTATAAATTCCCATAAATACTGCTAAATATTTTGTGGAAATGATGGAAAAATTATGGCAACTCTGTATGATATGGCGGAGGTTTTGTGTTCCTAGTTTGTGCAACTAAAATATTTAGAAAAATGTTATGAAATCTAATAAGAATTAGTTAATTACTTATGAAACGATAATCTAGCATTCTTTCTATGAATAATTGAAGTGTTTTTACACCTTTTCACCACACAATACGGCATATTTACAATATTTTGTTCAACCGTGATCGCACGTGCGTACACACTCGCTGCTCACAAAGGAGTGGCGAGCGAAATGGTATCCCATTGCTATATAGTATCCCTTTTGGCGGCTTCACTCGCTAGTTCTATTCGTTCCGTCTATGTTATTCTTTTAGTCTGAGCTTTTGTGCTTCTCCGCTCGACTTCTTGAAATACCACATATTTCGCACTTCATTTTCTTATAAAACACTGAAAAGATGATAAAAGTATTAACTACGTATCTAATTATGTCTAAAATTACGTAAATTTTGATAAAATGCTAGAAAGTAAGAAAAATAAACAATGATCATCAAATGACCAAGAGTTTGTGATGACTGATGAGCCGCCATTTATTTTGAAATGTAACATAAGTTAGATTGTACCTCTCGTGTTGGCTGCATTGACGGCTGCCATTTGTAATTTTCGATGTTAGGAGGTTGGTAATGATTATATCATTACACTTCATTCATACGACCGATTTTTTGTATAGGAGTTTCGCCAGCCTGATAGAAACATCCAAATATCGATACCGGAAATTTCAATTGTCGTAAAGGACAAAACACGACTTTTCAGGAGAGTCAAAAAATGAAAAAAAAATTTTTCCTATATATATGCTATATTCGTGATGTCAAAGGAGACCCTAACTATTTTTTGTGTTCTATCCGTTGCAATTAAGAAAAAAACCAAACTTAATGATTAACGAAAATGAGTGTCCGTTACGACCCTAAAATTTGAACTAAAGTACTTTACAACCACGAAAAATTGGTTGTGATAAAGTCACATATGTGGTTAAGGACTAATCTTGATCATCAATGGGTCGTACGAGTCAATTAAATCGGAGACTAAGGGGGTACAAGGAACAAAAGAAGCTAAAGATCTAGTTAAGAAATACGTACAATAGGTAGTAAAACTAAGTGAAATAAAAGGATTTTTTATTATTTTGTATTTTTTCATCAAAAAATTCAGTTAAAAAAGTAACAAAAATATTAGGATCTCAAAATTAAAAAAGAATGTTCTCTTTTTTTATTTAAATGGCAAATTAAAAAAAACAACTGAATGTTTGGAATAATCAGCTAATAAACTATTCTAATAACAAGTTTTCTTAAATAATTATGCCACTCTTGAACTTAATAAAGTTAAAATTTCCAAAATAATAACAAACATCGCCGACAAGAATTCAAAACTCCAACAAATGACACTATAAAGTATTAAGTAAATGACAGGTAACTTTAGTCTTTAAAAAAATATTAGTATTTAAACTGATGATCTTCTGTGTTTCAGGTTCGGGCGCAAAGACAACATCGCTCTGAGACATGGCCTGAATAACCTCTGCGGTAAGTATCTCGTCCATAGGAGTTTTTTTTTTTTTTTTTTTTTTTTAATATTTGGTTCGCCAAATTGACGCCGCCCGCCTGGTGGTAAGTCGTGACGACGTCTAGCGATTGTGGGCCACTCTCACAGCACACATTACTATTGAGAGTGGCCCTCAACTTGACGACCTACTGATGTGCCTCTTCACGCTCCGCTTAAAGAACCCAGGATTATATGTGGGAGGAAACACGTGCACAGGCAGGGCGTTCCAGGCCACTATCGTTCGGCAGAGAAACGAACGTTTAAAACGTTCGGTTCTCGCGAACATGCTATCCACTGTGTGGGGGTGGCATCTCTGCCCGGCACGAGTCGTTCGGGATCGGAAGGAAGAGGGTGGGATCAGATTGAAGAGCTCTTCAGAACACTCGCCGTGGTAAATACGGTAGAATGCGGCCAAGGAAGCTATTGTTCGGCGCTGAGCTAGCGGCTCAAGGCTTCCCGTTACCTCCGGACAACCTATAATACGGATAGCCCGTCGCTGCATAGCGTCGAGAGCGTCCAGCAAATACTTCGCGGAGCCGTCCCAGAGGTGAGAGCAGTATTCGACGCAGGGTCTAATCTGCGTCTTGTACAGCAGACACCTCTGGTCCGGTGTAAAGAATCTCTTTACCTTATTCAGTATTCCTAGTTTTCGCGAAGCTAGCCCTATACATCTTTCGATGTAGTTTTTATTATTGAGCTCTCGACGAACGTCTATGCCAAGGATATCAAGGTTGTCCTTCATTGGTAATAATGCATTCTGAAGAGAGGGTAGGGGAAGGAAAGGGGATTTCTTCGCAGTAAATGCACACGCCTGTGTTTTGCGGGCATTGAACTCGACCAGGTTCTCGGTACCCCATTGAGAGATACTGTCGAGGTTACGGTCGAGATCAGCCACGAGTCGTCGTCTCTCCTCCTCAATCTCAGATCGCCCCGCCGTCGGACGAACCGAGTAACTCCCGTGCAGTGTGCTGTCATCTGCATAGCAATGAATGTTCCCGAGGGATAGCATATCATTGATATGCAGAAGAAAGAGAGTTGGTGATAGTACGGACCCCTGCGGTACCCCGGCATTCACTTGCAAGAAGCGAGAAGCCTGGCCATCGCAGAGGACCCGCACTCGGCGCTCGTTTAAAAAGCTGGCAATCCAGCTGCACAGTTGAGGAGGTAGACCATATGCCGGAAGCTTGGAAAGGAGCGAAGCATGCCAGACCCTATCGAAGGCTTTGGCGATGTCCAGGCTAATAACCAAGGACTCGCCGTGCCTTTCCATAGCCCCACCCCAGACATGCGTTACGAATGCCAGAAGATCACCCGTTGATCGCTTTGGCCTGAAGCCGTATTGTCGATCATTGATTAGCGAGTGATCCTCTAGGAATTGCATGAGCTGCTTATTTATAAGGAGCTCAAGCACCTTGCAAATGACTGAGGTGACAGCTATGGGTCGATAATTGCCTGGATCGGACCGATCCCCTTTCTTGGGGATCGGTTGTACGTTCGCCTCCTTCCAGACCTCCGGCACGAGCCCTGAAGAGTATGACAGGCGGTACAGACGCGTTAATACTGGAGACAACTCAGCTGCACATTTTCGTAGCACCACCGCCGGAATGCCGTCAGGGCCACTGGCTTTCCGCGTGTCGAGTGACCGCAGCACTGCCCGTACATCACATTGCCTGATAACAATATCAGGCATTGTGTGGCCACAGTTGGCGATGGCGGGGGGCTGCAGGCCACGGTCGTCGACCCGGGAATTAGCCGCAAAGAGGTCTGCGAGCATATCCGCTTTCTCTTGGGCTTTGTGAGCCAGTGTTCCATCTGGGTAACGCAGCGGTGGCAGTGAGGGCTGACAAAAGTTAGATTGCACGGCTTTGGCCAGTTGCCAGAATCCACGGCTGCCCGTGGGATGGGAAGTGAGCTCCTGACCAAGCCGCGCGACGCGCTGGGCATCCGCTCTCTTAAAGGCCCTCTTACTCGACTTTGTGGCCCGGTTGTACGCTGCTTTGAGGTGGCCCACGTTTGGGTCGCGCACAGCCCGGGCCCTGATCCAGGCGCGATATGCCGACTGTTTTTGTCGAACAGCTTTGGCACAATCTCGCCCGAACCAGGGACGGGCTCTGCGGATACTGGCGACATCAGTGAAAGGGATGTAATAATCCATCCCTAAACTGATCTCGCCAGCAATAGCAGAAGCACTATCCGAAGGAGCCTTTCCTACAAAGCAGCGCTGGCTCCAGGGGACGCACGCAAAATAATCGCGTAGACCGTCCCAATCCGCTGACGAGTAGTGCCATAGTCGTCGTGACGTTTGTACAGGACGTGCAGGAGGTGACACCTTCATGCCAGCGTGAACAACACAGTGGTCGGAACTACCCAGTGGGGCTCCTACCGAAACACTGTACTGGGCTGGGCGACTCGTCAGCAGTAGATCCAGCAGAGCGGGCGCGTGATCTGACCTGTCTGGTATCCGGGTGATCCCGCATACCATCTGGGTCAGACCGTGGGAGAGAGCGAACGCATGGGCGGCTCTACCCGCATGATCAGTCTTGAGGGACCCCAGCCATTCAATGTGATGGCCATTGAAGTCCCCCAGAAACACTAGGTCAGCGTTCGGGAACCGCACCTGCGCTTCATCAGCCGTCTCGCTGAGGTACTGGAAGAGCTTTGTTGTCTCAGAATCCCCTGTGTGGGATCGGTAGACGCACACGTAGATCTGGCTCATAGAGCCATGGTCTACGTGCAGCCAAAGGACAGAATTGGAGGGGTTCTCTAGGCAGCGCAACCGGCGGCAGCAAACATCCGCCCTAACGAACACGCACACCCCGGCTTTGTCTCGAAATTGTTCCTCGATGACATAGCCGGGGTAACACAGGTAAGACGTGTCGTCAGGGCGGCGTATTTGTGTCTCCGTGAGGAACATCACAGCGGGCCGTGCCGTCTCAAGGTGGTGGTGGACGGTATCGAGGTTCGCATGGAGTCCACGGACGTTAGTGAACTCCACCTCGAAATGTGAAGTTGTGGGGTTTCCTAGGGCCGCTGTGTAACGTTTATTTCTTTTTTGTTGCACTGCCATTGTAGATTTTGAAGAAGAAGCGTGAAGACAGGGCGACATTTGGTGCAGCAGTAAGTGACAAAGCGCAGGGGCTAGCTTTGTCTAGAACCGTGTGGTTAGGTCGGAGCCGACTCGCCGGACGGAAGGGCTCCCAAACCCCCCTGATGCAAGGCCGCCGCTACCCCACACCGGTTACCACCCGGAGCGGCGATCCCACATTAGGATTATGCGCAACATGTGGGGCAGCCTCCTGGGGTGGTTGGCCCCAGGCGGGCCCCATGACTGTGTTGCGGGCGGCCGCGGCAACGCCGTTGCTAAGGGTCTCCCTGGCCGGCGAATCGACCCACACCACCCACACTAGACTCCGTTTCGCCCCCACTGGTCCCATGCCTGCTGCACCATACATCGCCCCGGGCCCGGCGGTGCAGCTACTGAACCCCTAACGCAACCCAGCCTGGGCTGGGTTACTTGGGGGGCTTTAGCACAGCTGCACGGTGGTACCCCCCCGGACCAACACTGTTGTACCACCTGGTACCCACGTAGGGGCCGAAGCCACTCCGCAAATTAACGAGCCTCGTCCATTTATCAGCAGGTGCGCCACTAGCAGGTGAGGTCGCTGGGGCCCTATAGATGTTGGTAGAGCCCCTTTGCACCCAAAAAAGGAAGGAGTAGTCTGAGTGCTCTTCTGTGTTTCAGGTTCGGGCGCAAAGATAACATCGCTCTGAGACATGGCCTGAATAACGTTTGCGGTAAGTACCTCGTCCATAGGAGTAGTCTGAATGATCTTCTGTGTTTCAGGTTCGGGCGCAAAGACAACATCGCTCTGAGGCATGGCCTGGATAACATCTGCGGTAAGTACCTCGTCCATAGGAGTAGTCTGAATGATCTTCTGTGTTTCAGGTTCGGGCGCAAAGATAACATCGCTCTGAGACATGGCCTGAATAACGTCTGCGGTAAGTACCTCGTCCATAGGAGTAGTCTGAATGATCTTCTGTGTTTCAGGTTCGGGCGCAAAGACAACATTGCTCTGAGACATGGCCTGGATAACGTCTGCGGTAAATATCTCGTCCATAGGAGTAGTCTGAGTGCTCTTCTGTGTTTCAGGTTCGGGCGCAAAGACAACATCGCTCTGAGACATGGCCTGGATAACCTCTGCGGTAAGTATCTCGTCCATAGGAGTAGTCTGAGTGCTCTTCTGTGTTTCAGGTTCGGGCGCAAAGATAACATCGCTCTGAGACATGGCCTGAATAACGTTTGCGGTAAGTACCTCGTCCATAGGAGTAGTCTGAATGATCTTCTGTGTTTCAGGTTCGGGCGCAAAGACAACATCGCTCTGAGACATGGCCTGGATAACCTCTGCGGTAAGTACCTCGTCCATAGGAGCAGTCTGAATGATCTTCTGTGTTTCAGGTTCGGGCGCAAAGACAACATCGCTCTGAGACATGGCCTGGATAACCTCTGCGGTAAGTACCTCGTCCATAGGAGTAGTCTGAATGATCTTCTGTGTTTCAGGTTCGGGCGCAAAGACAACATCGCTCTGAGACATGGCCTGGATAACCTCTGCGGTAAGTATCTCGTCCATAGGAGTAGTCTGAGTGCTCTTCTGTGTTTCAGGTTCGGGCGCAAAGACAACATTGCTCTGAGACATGGCCTGGATAACGTCTGCGGTAAGTATCTCGTCCATAGGAGTGGTCTGAGTGCTCTTCTGTGTTTCAGGTTCGGGCGCAAAGACAACATTGCTCTGAGACATGGCCTGGATAACGTCTGCGGTAAATATCTCGTCCATAGGAGTAGTCTGAGTGCTCTTCTGTGTTTCAGGTTCGGGCGCAAAGACAACATTGCTCTGAGACATGGCTTGGATAACGTCTGCGGTAAATATCTCGTCCATAGGAGTAGTCTGAATGATCTTCTGTGTTTCAGGTTCGGGCGCAAAGATAACATCGCTCTGAGACATGGCCTGAATAACGTCTGCGGTAAGTACCTCGTCCATAGGAGTAGTCTGAATGATCTTCTGTGTTTCAGGTTCGGGCGCAAAGACAACATCGCTCTGAGACATGGCCTGGATAACCTCTGCGGTAAGTATCTCGTCCATAGGAGTAGTCTGAGTGCTCTTCTGTGTTTCAGGTTCGGGCGCAAAGATAACATCGCTCTGAGACATGGCCTGAATAACGTTTGCGGTAAGTACCTCGTCCATAGGAGTAGTCTGAATGATCTTCTGTGTTTCAGGTTCGGGCGCAAAGACAACATCGCTCTGAGACATGGCCTGGATAACCTCTGCGGTAAGTACCTCGTCCATAGGAGCAGTCTGAATGATCTTCTGTGTTTCAGGTTCGGGCGCAAAGACAACATCGCTCTGAGACATGGCCTGGATAACCTCTGCGGTAAGTACCTCGTCCATAGGAGTAGTCTGAATGATCTTCTGTGTTTCAGGTTCGGGCGCAAAGACAACATCGCTCTGAGACATGGCCTGGATAACCTCTGCGGTAAGTATCTCGTCCATAGGAGTAGTCTGAGTGCTCTTCTGTGTTTCAGGTTCGGGCGCAAAGACAACATTGCTCTGAGACATGGCCTGGATAACGTCTGCGGTAAGTATCTCGTCCATAGGAGTGGTCTGAGTGCTCTTCTGTGTTTCAGGTTCGGGCGCAAAGACAACATTGCTCTGAGACATGGCCTGGATAACGTCTGCGGTAAATATCTCGTCCATAGGAGTAGTCTGAGTGCTCTTCTGTGTTTCAGGTTCGGGCGCAAAGACAACATTGCTCTGAGACATGGCTTGGATAACGTCTGCGGTAAATATCTCGTCCATAGGAGTAGTCTGAGTGCTCTTCTGGGTTTCAGGTTCGGGCGCAAAGACAACATTGCTCTGAGACATGGCCTGGATAACGTCTGCGGTAAATATCTCGTCCATAGGAGTAGTGAATCTGAGTGCTCTTCTGTGTTTCAGGTTCGGGCGCAAAGACAGCATTGCTCTGAGACATAGCCTGGATAACGTCTGCGGTAAATATCTCGTCCATAGGAGTAGTCTGAGTGCTCTTCTTTGTTTCAGGTTCGGGTGCAAAGACAACATTGCTCTAAGACATGGCCTGGATAACGTCTGCGATAAATATCTCGTCCATAGGAATAGTCTGAGTGCTCTTCTGTGTTTCAGGTTCGGGCGCAAAGACAACATTGCTCTGAGACATGGCCTGGATAACGTCTGCGGTAAATATCTCGTCCATAGAAATAGTCTGAGTGCTCTTCTGTTGTTAGGTTCGGGCGCAAAGACAACATTGCTCTGAGACATGGCCTGGATAACGTCTGCGGTAAATATCTCGTCCATAGTAGTCTGAGTGCTCTTCTGTGTTTCAGGTTCGGGCGCAAAGACAACATTGCTCTGAGACATGGCCTGGATAACGTCTGCGGTAAATTTCCGTCCATAGGAGTAGTGAATCTGAGTGCTCTTCTGTGTTTCAGGTTCGGGCGCAAAGAGAACATTGCTCTGAGACATGGCCTGGATAACGTCTGCGGTAAATATCTCGTCCATAGGAGTAGTCTGAGTGCTCTTCTGTGTTTCAGGTTCGGGCGCAAAGACAACATTGCTCTGAGACATGGCCTGGATAACGTCTGCGGTAAATATCTCGTCCATAGAAATAGTCTGAGTGCTCTTCTGTTGTTAGGTTCGGGCGCAAAGACAACATTGCTCTGAGACATGGCCTGGATAACGTCTGCGGTAAATATCTCGTCCATAGTAGTCTGAGTGCTCTTCTGTGTTTCAGGTTCGGGCGCAAAGACAACATTGCTCTGAGACATGGCCTGGATAACGTCTGCGGTAAATTTCCGTCCATAGGAGTAGTGAATCTGAGTGCTCTTCTGTGTTTCAGGTTCGGGCGCAAAGAGAACATTGCTCTGAGACATGGCCTGGATAACGTCTGCGGTAAATATCTCGTCCATAGGAGTAGTCTGAGTGCTCTTCTGTGTTTCAGGTTCGGGCGCAAAGACAACATTGCTCTGAGACATGGCCTGGATAACGTCTGCGGTAAATATCTCGCCCATAGGAGTAGTCTGAGTGCTCTTCTGTGTTTCAGGTTCCGGCGCAAAGACAACATTGCTCTGAGACATAGCCTGGATAATGTCTGCGGTAAATATCTCGTCCATAGGAGTAGTCTGAGTGCTCTTCTGTGTTTCAGGTTCGGGCGCAAAGACAACATTGCTCTGAGACATGGCCTGGATAACGTCTACGGTAAATACCTCGTCCATAGGAGTAGTCTGAGTGCTCTTCTGTATTTCAGGTTTGGGCGCAAAGACAACATTGCTCTGAGACATGGCCTGGATAACGTCTGCGGTAAATATCTCGTCCATAGGAGTAGTCTGAGTGCTCTTCTGTGTTTCAGGTTCGGGCGCAAAGACAACATTGCTCTGAGTCATAGCCTGGATAACGTCTGCGGTAAATATCTCGTCCATAGGAGTAGTCTGAGTGCTCTTCTGTGTTTCAGGTTCCGGCGCAAAGACAACATTGCTCTGAGACATGGCCTGGATAACGTCTGCGGTAAATATCTCGTCCATAGGAATAGTCTGAGTGCTCGTCTGTGTTTCAGGTTCGGGCGCAAAGACAACATTGCTCTGAGACATGGCCTGAATAACGTCTGCGGTAAATATCTCGTCCATAGGAATAGTCTGAGTGCTCTTCTGTGTTTCAGGTTCCGGCGCAAAGACAACATTGCTCTGAGACATGGCCTGGATAACGTCTGCGGTAAATATCTCGTCCATAGGAGTAGTCTGAGTGCTCTTCTGTGTTTCAGGTTCGGGCGCAAAGACAACATTGCATTGAGATATGGCCTGGATAACGTCTGCGGTAAATATCTCGTCCATAGGAGTAGTCTGAGTGCTAAGATATATCCCTCTGCACATCTCCGTGCGACCTTTACGCCGTAATTAGGTACATAAGATAAAGCAAAGCATAGATTAAGTTGTAAGGGTATCGATTATCAAATAAAACGTTTACGACCTTTTCATTTGTAATAATATTATTGTTTAAAATGTCGTATAGAAGATTCAATGCAAAAAAGCGTATACAACCTTATAAATAATAAAAATATGACTTTACGCTCCCTGATGAAAATTATTTTTACGATACACCCCAATTATTAAGAAAAATCAAGCTAGAGCTGTTGAAAATCTAGGTAGTAAAGGACTTTTTTCGAAGATAGGACCATTTTAAGTATACCAATCGATAGAGCTCGCGACGCTGATTCCGAATTTAGTTATAACTCATTTTCGTCAAAATGTCCTTTACGACAATTGAAATTTTCGGGGTCAATATAATACTGTGATTATTGCAAATAAATAGGTTTATAAAGAAATTAATACATAATATAATTAGATTAAATATTAGATAGAAATTAAAGGTAAAAACATCTTCTTGTAAACTTGATGTAGCAGATCGCATTTGCAGCAAAAAAAACTGAACATTTTAGTGTAATATCATATCAGCCGCGTAACTAGATTTAGTCTAGTGAAGTGGTCAAGACGCCAATTTGTGTTATTCCTAACTTATGGCCCATAGGCCCTAATCATGTGAGCGAGGGGAACGCCTGTTATGGCGGCGGTGTGTTTATTTGTAGCGGTTACTTACACTGATTTGATAAATGTTGAGTATACTTGTTTGACTAATTTGCGCCCTATTGGCTTTAGACTAAGAGACTAATATTTTTAATAATCAATTGTTTACACTGTGTTCGTCTGTTTTGTTCCCTATTGGGTTTTAACTTTATTAATAATATTGCTGACTGACTAATAGTCATAGTCAGTGACTATGTCGTAATTTTAATTATACGAAATCAACTGACCTTTACTGTGTTGTCAGTTTTTGATGAAATAAAAATAGTGTTGTGACAAAGTGAATGATTGAAAAAACTACTGATGGAATGAAATTGCCACGATTGTCTAGTGAATAGTTAGTGTGCCGAACTGCCGATATCGGGTACGGGGTTCGAATTTTAGTCGTGCTTTGTACATACCAACGAGTTTTCGACGACTATGTTCCTATAGTATCTACCTATACTGAATACCGAGTATTTTAAATATTAAGGAAAACTTTGCGTGGAAACTTGTAAGACTGTCCTATTTTCAATACATCATGCAGTTGAAACTATAGATGTATAAAATATAACAATTAGTCACCGCACCGCGCTTTTTAATAAGCCGTCAAAAACCTGATTGTAGTTACATACTACTAGTAACTTATATCAGAGCATTTTATACAATTTTATTGTAAAATAGAAATAATATTCTTTTATAGTTTGAAATGATTAACTATTTACACTCATTGTTCATTCATCTGATTGAACGAGAACTGAACGCATCACTATCTATATATTTAATACGACATTTGTCTGTCTGTCTGTCCGTCCATCGCGTTTTTTAATTATAATTAAGGGCCCAGATCGTGAAAATCACCGAAAAGAGTGTTACGATTTTTCATATTTAACCTATTTACATATGATTAATAACAACGATAATTTGTATATATTAAAATGAAAGACCAAAAATGATGTTAGTGCTAATTTTAACTCTTAAAACCCTGTAGTTGTTATATAATAAACGTCAACAAACGCACAAAATTGAGAAAAAATTCGAAAACCTGCCTTCGTATTTTTCAGATTTAACCCAATAAATCAACACAAATTGATAAAAAGAAACACTTTTTGAACACTGAAAAAGCCAATAAATATAACCATGTACTTTTTTTGTACCTTTACAAACAAAGACTTCCCCTTTTAAAGCCCTAAAATCTAGATATGTTTTACGTAAATTCTCCATAGAAAAATGTATGCAAATTCAAACGCGTCCCGATAGAACGATCGTCGCAACTAATCGCCAGTGCGCCATAGAATTTCAAAGTGACTCCACGCGTGTCGGATGCTACAGCAAAATTACGTGTTGTGAATTTGTGTTTTTTGTGAAAAACTGTAAGTACAATATTTTTATAACTAATTTACTTTCAGTAAATAGAAAGTACCGATATAACGAAAGTCTGAAAGAAAACCATGATGGAACTAGATATAAATCGTAAGAAATACAAAATTATTTACTTTGTTGCGTAGGTCATTTTATGAACCTTGTAAAGTAGGTATCAATTCAGGCTTGAAACAATCAAAGCCCTGCCCACCTTATTTTCTCGAGATATGAACTGGCGGGGTATATAGTTCTCTGCACGACATACATAGATTTTTCAACATGATAAAGGCAATAGGTATCATAAACGTAATTGGTAATCGAGGGTCTCTTTTCGCAGGATAATTTGCTGAGTGCCATGCCAGCGAAAAGAAAATTTAGTACGCATTATAAAAACGTGAAAGCCAAAAGATCTCGGAATAAAATGTAAGTTCCTCCCTACTTATTTATTTACCTGCCTACTTGACTACGTCTTGTCCTAAATACCTAGAAAAAATTTACTAGATTTGTGTTAGTGTCAAGTAAAAATCCTAGTTTTATTACTTTTATTTGTGTGTATGCTTATCATGTCTTAGTAGTAATAATAATATAATCTATTTGCATTTTGAACAGGGTAGGTACATTACAAAGCAAATAGGTACAATGATTTAGATCGCCTGATTCAGACATATACCTACAACAGCATGTAAATATTGATTTGACATGTAATTAGATAGGTACACAATTAGGTATGTCAGTCTAAGAAGAAAAATTACAATGTCCAGTAGGTAATAATTACGTAATTTCAATATCTATATAAGTAATAAAGTCAATTTCTATAGGAACAATTTTCATAATAATAAATTTTATTACATAATATAGTATTAGTTTTCATATATTTATGTATTTCAAAGCAATGAGTTTGCTTACACTATTATTAGTTACAGTATTATTAGTTTTCATGTTCATCATGTCTAAATATGTGGAAGTGGAAGTAGGTATGTTTCCTATCAGAAATGGCACGGGCGCGCGCGCGCCGTGCCTGGCGTAGGGTGTACAAAAATTACAAAATAAATAAAAAGTGGATATTGATGAATAATATTTCCAGTACTGAAAATGAAGAAAACCTTCAGGCCGAGACTCCGAGCAACACTGCTACGCGCTGTATAGAGGTAAGTTGTTATACGTAATTCTTGTAGACTTGTTACATAAATAAACAAACTAGCTAGTGATGGGCGAAGACAAAATCTCAGTACCTACAGTTTTTTTTTGCAATATTTATTATTTTCATTGTGAGACAAACACATACTTCTCAATTACTTTCTCAAAAGAAAATTCACGTTCAAATCTCGTATTTTACCAAAATCAAGAATTTTTTTTGTAAAATATTATCTTTTACGCGACTGGTGTACGTATGTATGTATGTATACTAAGTAATATATCTTTGTGGCACGATAAGTTCAAAATTATTGAACCGATTTTAATGTTTTTAGTATCATTAGAATTGTCTTCTAAGCCCGAGTGACATAGAATAAGTGACGCCATAAAAAACCAATACGTATAGCGTAAAGGAAATTTATAATTTCTGTTCATCACGAACATAATATTGTATGAATTCTTTTGCACTTTTATATTTGTCTTCGTCAGTTATGAATATAAATAAATAAACAATAAAAATGTTAAAACCCGACAGATTAAAAAATGAAAATGTGTAATAAAAATAAATAACAACACCATTGTAATATAGCGTATTTAGCAGTCGGGGCCTATTTCTAAAGAAATATTTAGCTAGTCAGGAATATCTTCGAGCCTGTGAGGATTTCAATGGGTCTCAACTGTTGAATTCGATTTATTACAATAGTGTTCTTATTTATTTTAATGTAACATAATTCAAGACCGTAGACTTGTTTTCTTTTTACCTTTTGAGTTTTTATGCATATAGTCGGATTTATTAAATTTATGACGTGATAACGTCTTATAAATCGATGAACACCGGCAACACGCACAAAAAAGTGTCACATTATGTCACGCTAGGGTCAAGCGAGAGCGCAGTACAAGCGATGGAGAATAATATTATGACGTTATCCGATAAAATTATCGTCCTAAACCGACTTTACAAGCAACCAGTTTTTTATTATGTTTATTTATTCACTTTCATAATTGACGAAGACTGATAAAAACGTTTAAGATTTTGATCTAGTGTTCTGTGTTTCAAAGATGTATTCTAAGGGAGTTCTTAGCTATGTTTGAAGAAATTTGGCCCATACCTTTTCGAATTATTTTTTATAATAAAAATCAAGCCATTATCTTTCTTTACAGGAACTAGTTATTGACAACCGTCAAGAGGGAAAGGTGGATGAAGTGGAAGTTGGGCGTAGAGTAGTGGATATTTCTTTTTTTTTTAAAGCTCTTCAGGCCATAGGGGACCACGGTCCAATGGATTGTAAGTTAAGTTACCTCAGTATAATAGGTGAAGTAAAAGTTGGTCTGGACTCAAAACTCATCATAAAATGTAGTATGTGTAATATGAAATTTACTGTGTGTTTGGTTGAAAAGAAAGAAGATAGCATGGAAGTGAATCATCAAATTGTGTCTGGTATCATATCATCTGGTGGGAGCTACTCTCAGTTAAAAACATTAAGTGCCGCAGTAGCCCTACCAATCATGTCACCTTCATTGTACAATGAAATTAATAATACGGTTTGCGATTGGTGGGAAAAGACAGCAGCACATTCCATGGCAGAAGCTGTCAAGGAAGAAGCGGAGTACGCAGTGTCTATAGGTAGTGTTGATAAAAATGGTACACCATTAATATCTGTTGCTGTTGACGGTTGTTGGAGCAAGAGATCTTATGGTAAGAATTTTTCCGCCTTATCCGGCGCAGCTGCGATAATTGGCATTAAAACTAATAAAGTATTGTTTTTTGGAGTTAAAAATAAATACTGCGTAGTCTGTGCACGAGCCGCAAAGAACAACAGTCAGCCCCCGGAACACCATTGTTTCAAGAATTATTCAGGATCATCTACCGGGATGGAATCGACCATAATAGTTGAGGGGTTTAAACGTTCCTTTGTTGATCACGGTGTAATTTATAATAAATTTGTAGCAGACGGCGATTCCAGTACTTATAAAAAAATATTAGATTCGCGTCCGTACGATAATTTAATAGTAGAGAAAATTGAATGCAAAAATCATCTTTTACGAAACTACTGCAATAGCTTGGAGAAATTGTCGAAAGACACTAAGTATCCTTGCGAGTTGCGGAAATTCCTAAAAGAAAGGTATTTGCGTTTAAGAACGGGTGTAAAATGCGCGATTAAATATTGGGGGGATCAAAATCAGTCACTCGAAGAAAAAATAAAAAATCTTAGTGAAGATATTCTAAATGGTCCACAACACGTATTATGTAATCACCAACATTGCAAGGAGTATTTTTGTAGACCTGACACTCGTCGAATAGAACCTGTTGGGTTACTTCCAGCAATTGTTGGATGCGGATTAATGGACGCGGTAGAAATTTTAAGTAAAAGACTGTCATATCATTCTAGAAGTTTAATTCATAATTGCACAAGTAATATAGTTGAAAGTTTTAACGGAGTAATTGCCAAATTAGTTGAGGGTAAGCGTGTAAATTATTCTTCCCGTGGTTCTTATGCGGGCCGATGCGCAGCTGCTGTTGTGTCTTTTAATACGGGATCGATTCATAGTAAAACTCATGAAGTCATATTTAAATCTAGTCCTAATCCTTTGATCGCGAAAGTGGAAAATAGTAATCGTAGAAACCGTTTAATTGCTAAACCTAAATTAAGATTGAAAAAAAGCCACAGCGCTGTATCGAAAGACGCTCACTATGGACCAAACTGCGAAAAACCTGATCTGAGTCCAGAATTATATGAGAAAGCCAAGTCATCTTTTTTAGTTGATTTAAAGTTGTCTTGTGCTGAAAGAGAGGAGCTTGAAAGGTCGACCCATTTGCAAAGAAGTAGTGCTGAGTGGATGAGTACAAGGAGAAAATTACTAACCTCATCATCGTTCGGGGAAGTTTGTAAAAAACGAGAGAGCACAAGTTGTGCTGCTCTTGTTTGTAAAATCGTTTATGGTAGTAATATCTCCAGTTTGCCTGCTGTACGGTACGGTATCGAAAACGAAGAAACTGCAATTAGACAGTTAGAAATTCAAGAGAATATTAGTATACAAGGTTGCGGTTTGTTCGTCGACGATCAATATGAATTTCTTGGTACTACACCAGATGGCATTTATGCAAACGGTTTAATTGAAATTAAGTGCCCACATTCTTTAGCTGGCATGACTCTTGATGAAGCAATGGCCAAACATACCTTTTGGGTTAAGGACAAGGCTTCCAAGGGTTATGTCATAAATAAAAATCATTACTGGTATTTCCAAATTCAGGGACAGCTACATATAACTAAAAGAAACGTTTGCATGCTTGGCATCTGGTTTGGTGCTACTGTACCTATGAAAGTTTATATTATAGAAAAGGACGACAAATTTTGGAAGGAGAAAGTGGAGATGAAATTAGTTAGATTTTATTACGATTGCCTCCTTCCAGAATTAGTTGATCCTCGGCAGTCACGAAGCATGCCTATTCGTGACCCGCCCAATGTCATAGAGGCTATGAAAGAGAGGAAAGAAAGAGCTTTACGTGTTTTGAAAGAGAAGAACGTCTAATGATTTTGAAAGAGACTGAGGTAACTTAACTACCCAGCCGGTCGATTCACGTAAACACGCCAGTTCAAAAGTCGTTTTAACTTAGAAACTTAGAAATCGCCTTTTGGTTTTCTGTTTTTAACGCACTTACTTATCTAGTCTTGGATTGTCATAAATCTTCCAATAGCTCAATTTCTATACAATTCCTATACGATATTGAAGAGTTACCTGGTGTAAACCCAAGGTCCGATCCTAATGAAATTAAAATGTGACCACACGGGATCACCAGCTTTCAAATAAAAAAAAAATCATCAAAATCGGTTCAAAAAATACAGCGAATTGAGAATCTTCTTCTTTTTTTAAGTCGGTTAAAAAGTGTGCGAAGTGACATTTTTAAGTCACTACGCTACGGTTTTTATTACGTGAATCGGGCAGCTGGTAACATTTTCATTCTGATAGGTTTTGCAATAGCAATTGATTTTATCATCAAATTAGTAGAAATCAGAATTTGATCAGTAATCATTAAAATGAAAAAAACATTAGAAACTCTTAAACTCATATTTTGTTATTGTTTACTTTCGTTTAATTAAGTATATGAATAATTTATAAATTTCATGTTTGTTTATAACTAATTTTTGTACAACCCTAGCACGCTTTTTAGGTGGCGACTCATATTTTGTTTACTTTTAATTATATGAACCATTTTTATACTTGTGTTTCATTTATTGACATTTTTTTGTACAACCCTAGAAGATTTTTTAGATTGCGAGGTGATCGTAAGCAAAAAGTATTTGAGTTTACGCAATAGGCACATTTCCTTGCGTAGATATAAACACTAGCGAGGAAAGGCGTGATGTTATTTCGACCGTACTTCCTACTGAATTTGCAATTATTTTATTGAATGAAAATTTTACGAAATAAGAATAAACTTTGGTAGTAAAATTACAAATAAATACATAGGTACTCGTAGTTGGAATTTTAGGTAAGTAGAATACAAAAAGGTCAGTCCGGACCTGCTCTTGATTGTTTATTATAAATAGAAAATCATAAAAATTGTGTCTCAAACTACTCTTATTTATTTATCTAGTAATTAGGATTATTTTATAGCGAAAACTACTCTTGGAATATTTTACAAATAGGCAGTCGTTTATTTCCAATAATTCAACATTTTTGTTATGCTGTAAATATTCAACTTCAATAACAATAACTCAACGTGGAACGTTTGTCGCAAAACATTTTCAAAATCGCGCTCTCTGGGTCATTCACCCGCCCGTCGGATGATTCGGGCAACAATAGCGCTGCTGTCGCTCAAAATCGACTTTATCCGTGCGCGGTCTGGGCCCTTAAGAGTCCGTATGCAGAATCGAAACGGGCGGAATTAGGTATTTGACACATTTTGTGCGTGAGTCCGGAGTTACCGATGGTGGTCAGCCAGTAGGTACGGCGATTACATGGTTTTGAATTTTTTTTCCTAATCAAAATCATTTGACCTCCTCTATACAAAGGGGCTCTACCAACATATTTAGGGCCCCAGCGAACTCATCTGCTAGTGGCGCACCTGCTGATCAACGGACGAGGCTCGTTAATTTACGGTACCTATGAAGTGGGTACCGGGTGTTGGTCCGGGGGGTGCCACCGTGCAACTGTGCTAAAGCCCCATAAGTAACCCAGCCCAGGCTGGTTGCGTAAGGGGTTCAACAGTTGCACCGCCGGGCCCGGGGCCATGTATGGTGCAGCAGGCATGGAACCAGTGGGGGCAAAGCGGAGTCTAGTGTGGGTGGTGTGGGTCGATTCGCTGGCCAGGGAGACCCTTAGCAACGGCGTTGCCGCGGCCGCCCGCAACACAGTCATGGGGCCTGCCTGGGACCAACCACACCAGAAGGCTGCCCCACATGTTCTCGCGCATAATCCTGATGTGGGATCGCCGCTCCGGGTGGTAACCGGTGTGGGATAGCGGCGGCCTTGCACCAGGGGGGTTTGGTAGCCAACCTAACCACACGGTTCCAGACGAAGTTAGCCCCTGCGCTTTGTCACTTATTACTGCTGCACCAAATGTCGCCCTGTCTTCACGCTTCTTCTTCAAATTTATAATGGCAGTGCAACAGAAATAAGTAAACGTTCCACAGCGGCCCCAGGAAACCCCACAGCTTCACTTTTCGAGGTGGAGTTCACCAACATCCGTGGACTCCATGCGAACCTCGATGCCGTCCACCATACCTTGAGACGGCTCGGCCCGCTGTGACGTTTCTCACGGAGACACAAATACGCCGCCCTGACAACACGCCTTACCTGTGTTGCCCCGGTTATGTATATATGTATCGAGGAACAATACCGGGGCGCCGCAGGGGTCCGTGCTGTCACCAACTCTTCCTTCTGCAAATCAATGATATGCTATCCCTCGGGAACATTCATTGTTATGCAGATGACAGCACATTGCAGGCGTGTGCATTTACAGCGAAGAAATCCCCTTTCCTTCCCCTACCCTCTCTTCAGAATGCATTATTACCAATGAAGGGCAACCTTGAGATCCTTGACATAGACGTTCGTCAAGAGCTCAATAATAAAAACTACATCGAAAGATGTATAGGGCTAGCTTCGTGGAAACTAGGAATACTGAATAAGGTAAAGCGATTCTTTACACTGCATCAGAGGTGTCTGCTGTACAAGACGCAGATTGGACCCTGCGTCGAATACTGCTCTCACTTCCGGGACGGCTCCGCGAAGTATTTGCTGGACGCTCTCGACGCTATGCAGCGTCGAGCTATCCGTATTATAGATTGTCCGGAGGTAACGGGAAGCTTTGAGCCGCTAGTTCAGCGCCGAACAATAACTTCCTTGGCCGCATTCTACCGTATTTACCACGGCGAGCATTCTGAAGAGCTCTTCAATCTGATCCCATCTTCCTTCCGATCCCGAACAACGCGTGCCGGGCAGAGATGCCACTCCCACACAGTAGGTACATGTTCGCGAGAACCGAACGTTTTAAACGTTCGTTTCTGTGCCGAACGATACTGGCCTGGAACGCCCTGCCTTTGCACGTGTTTCCTCCCACATATAATCCTGGGTTCAGTAGGTCGTCAAGTTGAGGGCCACTCTCTATAGTATAGTGTGCTGTGAGTGACCCACAATCGCTTGACGTCGTCACGACTTACTACCAGACGGGTGGCGTCAAATTGGCGAACCCAATACAAAAAAATAAAATAAAAAACTACCTCTAAAAAATTATTACTCATTTTGACTCTACTCGGGAGCCCCCCTTGGGGGACTGGAGGGCAAATCTCAAAAACTCGGAATTTTCCCTAGGTCCCCGAACCCCCTTTACATTTCTGCAAACAAAACATAGGTACCTTCCCCTCCACCATCAAGGAGAACAATAAAATTGTGTCAGTGAGTGAGTGAGTAATCCAGCTTTATAAAATATAACAGCTTTTTTTAACAAAAATAATGATAAATACATTTTACATAATCACTTGTTGTATTTAAAAAGATGCCTAATCATCACAAAATAATAACTAATATTACCAAAGTATCAAAATCTCACGCCACGCTATATTCGTCTGTAGACGGCGTCGAATTTTGGCGCGCAGAGCGACACGTCCTCTCCCTGTAAGCGCTTGGCGCGGACTGTTTACTTGAGGCATGCGTCGAGTATTATAAAGCGAAATTTAGGTGTTTTTAAAAGATTATTTACAGCCTATTTTTTATTATTTAGCTTTCTTTTTTTTTGGAAATGGATTGATTTTGAACCAAGGTTTATTTATGTTGTTTTAATTTTATGAACGAGAGTTTTATGTAGCCGAAATAAGAACCAATTCATTGCCCATTTTCTCTAAAATTTGACTAACTTAAATATTTGTTTACTCAATTTTTTTTTATGAAAGTGATAAAAAGTAATCCATACATTTGATAGATGACTTTTACAAGAATACACTGTATTTTTGTAATACTTTTTAGACGTCAAAACGATTAGTGAATTTGTGATATTCTAGACCTCTTCCAGCAAAAGATACGAAAAACTACCGATTGTTTTAGGTCGATTAATCAAAATTTAATGACAAAAATAAGAAAGTAGCTCACTTATTAGATCATTATTGAAATGATATTTCATGTTGTGCATTAAAACTTATAAAAATACAGTATTTTCAGTGTAAAAACACGTCTGTAAAATCAGCGAAAACGGTAAAATTTAATAGGAGGACTCTTAATAATACATACATTTGCATGAAATATTAAAATATTCGTAGAAGTTTAGGGAAGGATTATAAGTTTTTTTTTTTAATATTTGTGGCGATACAAAGTTCGCAGGGATAACTAGTTACTAGTGGCAGCATTATTTTTCAAAGTGACATAAGCTACCAGCGTTGCCAGACCGTACCAAAAAGTACGGTTTTCCGTACTATTCATCACACAACCGTACCACAACCGTACCTCAGAGATATCGTACCTTTTTCGTACCTTTTCTATATTAGTGATTTATTTCAACAAACTACAAAGATAAAAAGCAAAATTCTTCCAACCAAATAAGACTAGGCTGTTTGAATTGCATTCCTTGCCTTCCTTCCTCAGGAGCGTGAATTAAAAAAATAGAATATAGTCTGCTCATTCTCGCAAATAGGTACCTACTTTTAAAAAGTGCGACAGGGATAGGGATAATAAGTTGATCTCGTCTTTTATATCTATCTTGTCTTTATGGTCTATCGGCTACATGCCCCGTGTTCGGAGAGAAGCTATCTTTATGCGCGTTTACTAACAAATAGGGCTGTTTACAAACAAATCTTTTCTTTTCGGATTTCGGTTCAGTTGGTTTGGCTGTTATTTATTTTAAAGTTTGGTTTATTGCTTGCTTGTAGTAAATTTGTTTTTAATAAAAAGGTATTGTGTCGGATAGTCACTTAATTAATTTTATATGTAAACAATACGAATTATTACGAATCTAAAGACGGAAGAAAAGTTAAGTCAAGGTAAGTTGATGTTGACGATAGTGTGCCTCTTTCATGTTTTTTATTTGCACTGCATGAAGGCAAAGTTGTATGAGTAAATGACAATGATATTATCTTATTTATTTTCTTATCGCCACTGCCAAAGTGTGGTTTACTGCCTTTCATTCATTCTTATTAAATAGATTCTGACAAACAACTTAAAAATTTACAAACTGTCTGTTCCGATCTGATGGTCAAAGGTAGAATTTTATTTAAACGCCTTGAAAGTTTGACATCTAAAGAAATTATTTAAAAATTAATAATCACCACTAGCGTCAATAGTGTTATATTATATACTAGCTGTTGCCCGCAGCTCCGCCTGCTTGTTATTTTAGATCTACATAACTTTTTTATTTATGAAGCGATTGAAAACCAAACTACAAATTCAAATCGGTGAAGCCGTTTCTGAGGTTAGCGTGTTCAAACATTGTTTCTCTATTATATCTTCTATTATATTCTCTATTATTTACAAAGATATGTAAATTTAGCTATTTAGGTACTATATATATAAACTATTTAAATAAAAAGAACACGCCAAAAGAATTATCGGAAAAAAAAATACTACAATATCATGTAGTTACTTAGAGTACCTAAATTTTTAGAGAAATTGCAAAACACACTACACTCGTAATAATGAGAGTTCGCCCACAGCAGTACCGTAAGGACCCGACCACGCGTCTGAGCCGTGCGGTATGGCACCTCGTAGACCTAACAGGCGACGGCCGGCAGTCAACTCACGCATGCGCAGTGCGCACTCCAACGTCGTCGCCTGCCTTCAAAATAGTGTACTTTTTGACTAAATCTATAATATCTCTTAAGAAATTCGTTGAAATCAAATGATGAAAAGGACTAATTTGTTCTAAATTAAATTCTTATGACGTATAGCGTATTTGTTTGGATAAGGATTAATATCGTAAGCATAAAAATAGCTTCGCAAACCATGAATTGTTTTGAATCAATTTTGATTGCTATAAATTACGTTATAGTGCGTTAAACCTAAGAGGTAGATATATGCCATCGCGGACTTTTTTATAGAACTTTTATTCGTAGTACACAATTTTAACCTTACTTTAACCATTTAAGCAGCGTACGCCACGGAAGCTCCCAAAAGAAATATTTTTTCCCCGTTTTTTAAACATATAGCATTGCTGCTCCGCTCCTACTCGTCGTAGCGTAATGTTATTACCTATAGCCATCCTGGATACATGTATTACATAACTTAAAAAGATTTTTTCTAATCGGACCAGTACTTTCTGAGATTAGCGCGTTGAAACAAACAAACAAACCAACTCTTCAGCTTTATAATATTAGCATAGATTCTCTTTGATTGAAGGGAATATATATAACAGTATAATTCTCTCTGGCGTCAAAACGAAACATAAGTTGATCGATGTGTTTTGTTTTTTTTTATTTATATTTCTGGCATGGCTACTCAGGCTTTTATGCCATCCGTGTGTTTTATAATTTTGTTGGGGTTGCCATCTTATGAAATAACAACCGAATTTGGATAATTCCGGAGCATTTACGTATATCACATAAAGTAATCGGCTATTTGACAATTGTAACAATGAAACATGAAATATTTTAAATAAATATGATAGTAACTAAATAATAATTACACAATCGAAGAAAAACAAGCGGCCAAGTGCGAGTCAGACTCAGGCATTAAGGGTTCCGTAGCAGCAAGTAACACAATATAAACGTTCTTGTAGTGAAAACAAAATTATTGAGTTTCAGTTCTATGTATGCGGAACCTCCAAAATTATTATTAGAGCGTAGCGAGCGAAGCTCTCATGGTGCAAGAAAGTTCAATCCTTTCCTATGCGAGATCTCTGTCAATACTTTACCGATTTCAACAATTTATATATCAAATTAAACTAGATTTAAGTGACATCATTCTAACGGAGCCTGAATTTTCAATTTTGGCCCTCAAAATTTTTTTTACACAAAGATATGTGATGCTTACTGCGTTCTAATATGCTGCCGCAAAGCAGGGTGGCGACCTAGTTATTTTATTCTAGTTTTGTATGAAAATCTTAATGCGGTTCACAGAATACATCTACTTACCAATGTAGTACTTATAGTTTCGGAAAAAAGTGGACAGATGGACAGACAGACAGACAGACATGTCGAATCTATAAGGGTTCCGTTTTTTTTCATTTGGCTACGGAACCCTAAAAAAACTGATCTAGTTCTTGCAAAAGTATCCCAACCCAACCGTACCTTAAAGTTAAAAACCGTACCTTTTCAGATAGCCAACCGTCCTTTTTGGGAAATCAGACTGGCAACACTGTAAGCTACTGTCAGTTGGCTTCGTCTAATTAAAATTACGACTTATGATCAATTTGTTATATCAATATAAATAAATGGATCACCTGAGGCTTTGTAGAATTTGCTTATCTGGTGACAGTAGATTGCGTTCAATCATTGATACGTATCTACAAGAAATGTTTGAGTCGTTGACTTTGGTGCCGGTAAGTAAAGCCTTTATATTCTGACACACACACAACAATTCAACAATGCCGTTTACAGATAAACGCCGGGCATTCGAATAAATAATTATCGCTAAGTTACCTATGTACTAATCCAATATACTGCTGGCTTGGTTGTTTAAGATGTCCCAAAAGAGAGTCCACATTGTTGTTTAAACCCTTAACCACCTAGCATACGTCTGACAGATCTCGACGAATTAATAATCGTGATTTTTGTTGCACCCGTGCTTCGAATGAACTTGTTCGTTCCTGTACCTTTTCCCCGCGCCCCTCAGTTCCGCCCAAGCGCGTGTCACAGTTGGACGTTTGCGCGTTTTTCTTTGGTAAGTAAAATTATGATGCCGGGGGACGGAGAGACCCCTGTTAGGTGGTTACGTGACTTTTTTACGCATCCTCGACAGTAGCAGAGGAACTACTCCACTAGTAGTTCCAATTAGCAGTGGTGCTGAAGAAAGGCTGACAGTGCGTAAGAGATGTTCTACCTGCGATTCTAAAAAGAAACGTTAAACAGAATACATGTGTTTTGAATGCAAAGGTCCCATTTGCCTCGAATGCTCACACAAACTCTGCATTAATAGTCGAGAAAAGCTGTAAGTTTAGGTCTTGCAATTTTGTTTAGATTGAGATTTTTTTTTATTTTTATTGTATTACTAAATTTTTAAAAAAAGTACAACGAAGTTCCTACTTATGTGCTTGTTGTGATGGATCTCATTTTCCAAATATGTTACTTTTAAAGGATAAAATTAAGACTTGTTGATTATGTACTTTAATTGATATTTTTATAAAAATGTTGATATTCATGTGCCTTTCTTACTCTAATAAATAGTTTATTAAGTTCCTTATAGACTTTTAATTAAAAACTACAACTTACCTTACTCAGTTTTACAAACGAGAATTATTTTACTCCGGTGTCTCACAGACGTATGCTAGGTGGTAGTGTGACGACAATTGGTGCTAGGTGGCTAAGGGTTAAAGAACTAACTATAACCAATTACAAACTCTTTCGGGCTCAGTTTTCTTATAGCTGCCGTGGAATTGGAGATTGATTTTTTTTATTAGAAATGTTACTTGGCAATTATGGTAATTACATTAAGCTATTATTTTGTAAATGTATTACAGTTGGTTAAAAAGGACCGCAGACCAGTACATGCATGTTTAGAGTGTTGCTGTCGTCTGGAGAACTGCTACCAGCTGAGGCGGAGGTGTCTCCAGAGTGAGGATCTGTTTGTACAGCTGCTGGGCTCTCAAGTGGTGAGTGTTACTATATAAAAAACTGTTATCTCCATTTTCAGTGTCACTGGCCTCCTCTGAAAACCAGCGCTGGCAATAGTGGGTCTGCCCACGTCAGCATAAGCTGAGAGGAGACCAAATTCTACGTATATGTGGCGTGTACTAGCATACTCCTACGATTTTCGTGTCCTTAAACCTACTTCTACTATTTACTTGTGTATTATTATTACCATGCCTGTCTGAGAATAAACATATTTTTTCTTTCTTCTATCTCTCAACAATTATTTATTGAAAAATGACAATAATATAAATGAAAGTTTGGTTGATATTTTCACAACTTAAAACCCTTCCTTGTACCTACGTCAGCAAATATTTTAGAACCAAAACTATCTGAAGAGTCTCAAGAGGTTATGACTAACAAATTTCAGTTAACCTCAAATCCCGGAGTCTTGGGTCAGGTCCAATATAGATAAATATGTTATAACAATTCACGCAACGCCATCTAGTCTCAAACTAATCTGATCTTGTGATATGGTTACTACTGATATAACTGATATAAATACTTATGTACATTTTTTTTGTAAATACATACATATTATACATAGGAAACACCCAGACTTCGATACAAACGTATCTGTCTTCACACAAAGTTTTTCCCGACCGGGAATCGAACCCGAGACTCCTGCGTGGAAAGCGGACACACTACCGACCACGCTACCGACCACGCCACCGAAGCAGTCAAAAATATTTGTATGTTACAAGAGTTTTTCTAAGTATATTAAATTTCTATCTGTAACAGTAGGTATCTTCTAGTTATTTAGTTGTCTTAGCACAATCTCTGCTGTTGGTGATGTATGAATAGTATGAAACTAAACTCAGCTTGTGCTATGAGACCTAGATAACTGATACAACATTATATACTTTTTGTTAGTACATACATACATTTGACGGCGTGGTCGGTAGTGCATCGGTGTTTGTGTGATCCAATAATGTTTGCTACGAAGTTTGTGTGTTTTCTATGTATACTATGTATGTCTTTAGAAATCTATAAGTATGTTTATCAGCTGTCTAGATCCCATAGCACAAGCTTATAGCTTAGTCTGGGCTAGATAGCGTTGCAAGAGAATGTCCAAAATATACATTTTATTTTATTTATAAATACAGCAAGTCAGACTGACTAGAGTAAAGTCAGAGCCAGATGTGGGTCCTGAGCTCCAGGAGACTTCGCAACCATCTGATACTGAGGAAGTGAAGCGAGAAGTGTCAGATGAAGATAGCGCAGGTGCGTCTCTCCCTTGATTATTTAGATATTATATTAAGTGATGCCTGTGGCTCTTCTCACATGAAAAGATTCTGTGCAATATATCTTTTGGAGCAAATCAATTATTATAGGTATAAGCCAAATAGTTATATTTTTGAGTGCGTATGTGTGTATGTCTTTTAGTTTTCTTTGTTCTGCTGTATAGGTCTAACGGCTAGATGGATAGATGAATGAGGTTTACAAAGAATAGTCGCTGAGCCCCGAGTGTCAGAGCATTCTCCTTGTTAGGGATAGGTACTGGTCCGATTCTGGCCGATGACATTCGTTTTTGTGATTTATAATTTTTATTAAAATTTCAGGTTATGAATGTTTGAAATTTGTACATGACAGTCTGACTAGAGTAAAGTCAGAGCCAGATGTGGGTCCCGAGCTCCAGGATACTTCGCAACCGTCTGATAGTGAGAAAGTGAAGCGAGAAGTGACAGAAGAAGATAGCGCAGGTGCGTGTGAGACTTTGATTATTTGGATATTAAATTAGGTGATGCCTGTGGCTCTGCTCTCATGGAAGATTCTGTGCAATATATCTTTCGGAGCAAATCAATATTTATGGATATAAACCAATTAGTTATATTTTTGAGTGCGTATGTAGTATATAGGACGCGGGACGTATAACATATTATAGTACACATAGTATTAGTAGATGCGCGGTCGGAAACGGTCGCGTCTCGCTAATGCACTTTCGTAATTAATTAATTATTAATTAATACGCGAGACGCGGCGCTTGCGCCGCAGACATACGCCCGCCGTGATGGCTACTAACAAGGTGATCATCGTGAACGAGCTACTAGCGTTCATCCAGAATGCAATAGACACCATGGATGAGATCAGCATCATGCAGATATGTAAATCCAATTTCAAGGAGGAGGATATCTGCAGTGGGAAGCCGTCCCGCAGGAGGGATGGAGGGGAACGAAGTGTGCAGGATATCATTACCCTGCTGAAGCAAACTGAACCTGACGACGTGTCAGATTTCGTCGCCAAGGAGCTCTATAAGCTCCCTCCGGTGGGATTCGACGACGTCGACGTCACAAGACTGCTCAAGGACATCGCGTTCCTGAAGTCCAGCCTTGCCGATGTGTTGACAAAATTAGAGGCCTCGGATAAAACTTATCGGTGGCTTACAAGCGGAATTATTGTCACTTCGTAGTAGTAATTCGGTTAGTAGGTTGCCGAACGTGGCCTCTAATAATGTTAAAGCACGTAGAGGTGCGCATGCAAATGCGTCAGTGTGCAGTTTTGAGTCAGCGGAATTTGACTCGCCCGAGTGTCCAGTGGCGGTGGCGTGTGTCTCCAACATGAGTACGCGCCCGTCGCTCCCGCCGCCACCTCTTCCCCCGCGAAGACGCGTTACTACGCAGCTGCAACGGCCAGGAGGGTGGAGAAGCTGGACTCTCGTCACAAAGTGAGCTTCAACTCTTTTGTGGTGAGGGTTCCTACAGACCACATCGACACTGTCATGACTCCCGAGTTCTAGCCGAATGGGGTGAAGTTCCGGCGCTTCAGGGGACACCTGCCGATACGCGCACCCCCGACCCGCGACACGTCGATGTCATTACGTGCTCATTAGGTTAAGATATATTTATATATATTCTTATAATAAGGTATTTTTTTTTGTAATATTTATATGTATTTTTAAGTTTAAGGTATATATCTATGGGCCGTAGAATAAGTTAATATAACATCTTGTAACTGTTCTCATGTAGCCTGAAATAAACGATAAATAAAAATAAAAAAATAATATATTATCATATTTAAAAATATTGATTAACAGCAAGCTCATTTTTCGTAAGTAGCTTTATTTTACCGAGTCAGTCATTTAGGACAGGGCTGTCCAAACTAGATAGGTCCCAGGGCCAACAAAAATGACTAAATACATTGGAGGGCCGCAAAATATTTAAAAAGGTTTATTATATTATATTTTATTATCTACTTTCTCATTAATTTGTCTTTTACAATTCTGTTAACATCAACCTCAATATTAGTAGTAGCTAGACGCAGTGCATGTTTAAGTGAAGTATCTGTCAATGAAGACCTGTATTTCGATTTTATAAACTTCATTGTTGAATATGCACTTTCACAAAGGTAGGTAGTGCCATCTGCCATCATCGAGCCCATTTTTCAGTTTCAGGAAACGTTCAATAATGAGCTTAAAAAATTCAATTCCCGTTTCTTTTCTGCCCTTGGAAAAGGGGTCTGATTGCAGATCACACAGTTCCAGTTGATAATCAATCTTTACACTCTCAACTGCGATCGTTAAGGGATGAGTGAAGAGTGCTATATCACTTTCAATATTTTTTAAATCTGCGAAACGCTGCTCAAATTCGACGATTATTTCAAAATCAAAATATCTTTATTCATGTAGGTCACAAAGTAACACTTACGAACGTCAAAAAAAGAAAATGCTTCTACATTTACATTTACCGCCAGATTCGCAAGGCAATAGGTAGAGCCTGTGAGGAAAGAACCTGGCAAGAAAAACTCACGGCCACTCTTTTTTATTCGCCAGTAAATACAATGATTCTGTTACAACAATAAAAATACCAAGGGCAGTACGTGACCATGTGTGGACCAAGTGAACTTAAAAATTATGAATCTCTGTTATTCACAAAAAAAGTCAAATACTAGTTAAAGGTGCCACATAATCTCGAAAGTACCCATACCTTACAATATCATAATAATAATAATTTACCTGGCAACTGGACATCTGTACAAGCTGTGCGCATTAACATGGCACCTGGCTCGAAAAGAACCCTCCTCCCGCTTCCCCGCGCGGGGCCCCGCTGTCGTCCTGCGAGACCGGTAGCGTCAGAGCGTCAATTCAGCGTCACACTCGCCGTTGCACATTTCGTTCCGTTTGAGTTGTTTTGAGTAATTTGTTACTGAGTTTTTGTAATTGTTACGTTTGGAACTTTATGTGTTACTAGCTGTTGCCCGCAGCTCCGCCTGCGTGTTACTTTAGATCTACATAACTTTTTTATTTATGAAGCGATTGAAAACTAAACCGCAAATTCAAATCAAAAAATCAAATCGTTTCTGAGATTAACGTGTTCAAACATTCAGACAAACAGACAAAAGTTCTAAAAACCATTGTTTTGAAATTTATTGCGTTCATAAAGCCTACGCCATAAGCATAAGTTCATAAGCATACACCAGTTTATCTATTATATCTTCTATTATATTCTGTATTATACGAGTACCATAAAAATTCAACTTAAGATACGAAAATATGAAATATTATTTATCATCTACGTCGTGTGTGATAGTCCATTGAATTGTATGGCGAGCGATATTGTATCTTAAGTTAAAATATTATAGTATCTTAGCTGTGTGCAGCGCCCCTTAGCGAACTCCACTGCGGGTGACGTAACCTGTTCTGAAGAGCTCTTCAATCTGATCCCACCCTCTTTCTTCCGATCCCGAACAACGCGTGCCGGGCAGACATGCCACTCCCACACAGTGGATAGCATGTTCGCGAGAACCGAACGTTTTAAACGATCTTTTCTCTGCCGCGTATATAACCGCGCATATAACCCTGGGTTCTTTAAGCGGAGCGTGAAGAGGCACATCAGTAGGTAGTCAAGTTGAGGGCCACTCTCTATAGTATTGTGTGCTGTGAGAGTGGCCCACAATCGCTAGACGTCGTCACGACTTTCCACCAGGCGGGCGGCGTCAATTTGGCGAACCCAATATAAAAAAAAACCTACGACAAACTTATTATTTGCGGTTGGTACAGTACTCGGGTCTAGGTATCGAACCGCAAAATTAAGTTTGTTTTTTATTCTATATACTTTTCTGGGATAAAAAGTACCCAGTGTGGTGCCCAGGATATTAAAGAATAATTATACCAAGTTTCATCGTAATCGAACCGGTAGTTTTTGCGTGATGCCTGAACAGACAGACACAAAAATTTTTTAAATCACATTTTTGGGTTCTGTGTCGGTCTAGTAACACCCCCTGCCATTTATTTTTTTGATATCTTCAATGTACAGAATTTTCACTTCTACAGATTTATTATAAGTATAGATTGGTTTTTATTAAGTTTTCTCTGCCACACTTTTGACAGCCTCCGTGGCGTGGCGTGGCAGTAGTGCACGCGACTGCCACGCAGGATGCGCGGGTTTGATTCCCGCTCAGTGCAGATATAAATGCATGAAATATGTCTATTTGCATCGGTCTAGATATTTCCGTGCCTCGGAGAGCACGTTAAGCCGCGTCGGTCCCGGTTGCCTTACGAACATCTATGGTAGTCGTTACGGGTAGTTGGAGCCCTCAAAAGTTCAACATACGTACAATCACGCCTTTATCCCCGGAGGGTTAGGCAGAGGTGAATTACTAGCGCGAGAGCGACCGTGACGTGACTGAGTGCGGTCACCGAAGAGCGGTGAGTGTCGTCAACTGCGATACAATACGAATCACTGTTCACAGTCACCGAAGAACGGTGTGAACTGCGATACGATACGAAACACTGTTTACAATCACAATCGCCGTGAGTTCCCAGTCCAGTCACCGCAGTGATCTATGATTGGTGAAATCACGTGATTTATAACCAGTTATTGTGATTTCATTCCATGCCTACAAAGAAGTAGTATAGTAGTTTTTTTTGCACTCATTACTTTAAACGTCATACGTTAGAGCCAGGTGCCATGTTAATTAGCACGAGTTGTACATACGTCATTTTCGTCTTTAAAATATATTAATTATATTATCTAAAATATCTTGCCTCAATTCATAAAATTCATACAGAATTCAAAATAATATTACCAAAAAGTTCATATATATTATATTCCATAATTTATTACAAGAATCACAAGAATAACAAAGTCCACAAATATGAAACGAAGCTTTGACAAACGTCAACCATCAAAAATCAATAATTATGTTCGAAAAAATAAACAGGATGAATGATGAAAATGGATAAACATGTTAACAAGAGCCAGGACTAAGAATGCACAGCCAGCACCCCCGGACTCATCACTTAGCTCCGTCTCGCAAGCATCGGACCGCACACCTGCGACACAAGTGCTTGCTGAGGCGTCGAGCTCATCGTCAAGTGATGAGTATTTTTCCCCGCCGACGTCGCCAACACCTGTACGTCGGCGAGGGAGAGGCCGGCTGCTGACCAGTTTGGGGCCCCGAAGCCTACCGGTTTCGAGTAGGGTCCCCACTACCGGTGGTATTGTGCACCGCATGCGATGGACTTGATCCATCAATGAAAACGTCATGCGGGCATATTATGAGGCCACAGAAACCAACCTGACTGCGTACCGTTCAAGGATGCTCCCTTTGTTTCAGGCTCTTGAACCAACAATAACCATTGTCGTACAACGACTATCGGATCAAGTGCGGGCTATCCAACGATGCAAGTTGTTGGATCAACCTGTGCTTGATCGACTTCGCCTGGAAGTGTTATCGACTCGACCAGCTCCAGCGTCAACGAGTGCACCGTCATCTGCTACACACACGGTTGCAACTAGTGCCACTTTAGTTGAAACCGTGCTCGACGCGGGAGATGACACGAGTGATATATCCATCCAGGTAAGCGAGCAATTAAGGAGTACTTTGGAAGATGTGATCTCTCAGTATAGGTTTGCACCTAACTCTAGGCCACGGCTACCACGCTTACCCATGCATAGACGAAATCTGGCGTAGATACCCACTCGATTCTTTACTGTGGAGCTATTACCGCTTGTCGTGTTGCACGCGTTAAATTCCCTGAATTTGACCGTGCACCACGATCGGATGGTGTGCCCGTATGGCAGGCAAGAATCGAGCGACGTATCGGCACATTTAGGACTCTCATTGCGAAGCTTATCTGTTTTAGCCGGGGAAATAATCGTCCCCGGGTCATGCATTTCATGACTCAGGCATTCGCTGGGACCGGTATTAGCTCCCAGCAATACTTAGCTAATGTCACGGAACGTATTGACTTTCTAAAGCAGAAAGTATATGCATGGGCGAGTCGTATTCGTCGCTATAGAGAGCGTGTAGACAGATACTGGCAGAATCGTATCTTCCAAAGTGACCAAAGGAAGGTGTACCGACAGTGGGAGGGAACTGGATAACATTTGAGCGACGGACAACTGCCAGATGCTCACGCCATGAATCAATTTTGGCGTGACATATATGGTCGGTGCCCGTCGAACATTCGGAGGGCGACGGGATCCGTGTCGTCGAGCGTGAATGCAATACCATCGAACCCATGGAGTCTATTACCATAGACTCCGAAGACGTTAGTTGTGCAATTCGTACGGCCCCGAACTGGAAAAGTCCTGGGCCGGATGGATTGCACAACTTTTGGATAAAGTGGGTTCAGAGCTCGCATGAACGCTTGGCTACACAGTATCAAGAAGCCCTCGAGTCTGGTTCCTTACCCGCTTTTATGACCACTGGCATCACCTTCCTGCTCCATAAATCAGGTAGTACCACGGAACCTAAAAATTATAGACCTATTACTTGCTTACCTACCATCTACAAGCTCCTTACATCTATTCTGAGAACTAAAATAAATTCTCATATAATGTTAAATAACATCTTAGATAGTGCTCAGAATGGATGTAGGGCTGGGTCACGTAGGAGCTACTCCTTATTGACATGGCCATTAGCCAACAGGTTAAGCGGAGTAGGGGCGCCCTCTCTACTGCCTGGATTGACTACAAGAAGGCGTATGATTCGGTGCCTCATTCATGGCTGGGGAGGATTTTATAGTTGTATAAAATTAATCCGACTCTTAAATCCTTCTTAGTCTCGTGTATGGGGCAGTGGACCACAGTACTTCGTCAACCAGGTAATGGTGGGTTTTAAACGTTCGTTTCTCTGCCGAACGATGGTGGCTTGGAACGCCCTGCCCGCGCACGTGTTTCCTCCAACATATAACACTGGGTTCTTTAAGCGAAGCGTGAAGAGGCACATTACTGGGTCGTCAAGTTGAGGGTCACTCTCTATAGTATTCCTGTATACTGTGAGAGTTGCCCACAATCGCCAGACGTCGCCACAGCTTACCATTAGGCGGGTGGCGTCAATTTGTCGACCTAAATATATAAAAAAAAAAATAATATAATATAATTTCGTCCATGTAATTGATGTGGTCCAAAAAATTACATTCTTCAAAATTTTTCATTTCTCAATAATGTTATTTACAACTTGAAAAAAAGAAAAATCATTTTGTTGTAGAGACGTTTTGAACAATTTCGTTTGCTTCTAAATCCATTCACATGTCCGTACAAGTTGGCTATATTGTGGTTTTTGCCTTGCAACTTTAAATTCAAATCGTTCAAGTGTTGCGTCACGTCAGTTAAACACGCAAGATCAGCCAGAAAATGAGGATCTTGCATTTTATTTTGTAGTTCGGAAGTGTCAGATGGTATTTCATTTTTTAGAAATAAAGGTATTTCTTTTCTCAAAGGGAAATAGCGTTGCAAGCACTGTCCAGCACTTAGCCATCTGATTTCTGAATGTAATAATAAATCTCTATAGGTTGCATCGATTTCACTTAAAAACTCCCTAAATTTTCTATGTGTCAATGCCCTGTTTCCACCTCTAATCAAATTGGTTATCCTGACAACAACTTTCATAGCTTTCATTTGACGCAAAGATTTTCCACATAAGGCTTCTTGATGTATGATGCAGTGGAATAATGGGCAATCAATGCCATTTTGTTTTAGAAGTCCCGCGAATCCTGTCACTGTTCCGGTCATAGCTTTTGCCCCATCGGTCACAATACAAGAACACTTACGAAATCCTCCGTACTCTACTATAGCTTTGTTAACTGCTTCAAATATTTATTATTTTTAAATTTATTTTTAAATATTTATTATTTATTATTTTTAATATTTTAATATTAAATAGCCTTTAGTTGTTCCATGTAATGGTATCAAATCCAGCATTTCTTCCGTGATTGTAAAATCTTTCGAAATGCAACGTATGAAGATTATTAGTTGACTGATATCGGTCTGGTCGGTACTTTCATCCAAACATATTGAATAGTACTCGCAATCTACAAAGCAATCACATAAACTTTTGTAAATGTACTCATGTCCTCTATTCGTCGCGCCACCGTTTGATGAGATAATGCAACAGATTCAAACTTTTCCGCCAATTTCGGCTGCATGAAGCGTTTAGCCATTTCAACTGCGCATTTTTTTATTAAAATTCCATCACTAAATGGTTTTTTAGCTCTGGCTAATTGTAATGAAACTTCATATGAGGCAGTCAAACTTTGTTCATTCTCAGTACTTACTTTTGAAAACATACTTGTTTGCTGTATAAGTTTTTTTTTGTACTCAGCTACAAAGACCTTATAATACAACGGACATAGGATCTAGAACAAATCGCAAGAAAATAATGTCCCGAGTCGACCTATACATTATACATAGGCATACATAGATATAAACAAATTTCATATTAAAATTTAAACCTTGATTCAACGGAATAGTGTTCACTTTTGTTTGCACTAATTTATCGCATTACGTAGCTTCTATCTGTCCGCCTGACTAATTCACCTTATGCAGCTTATACTTGAACTACGTGAACATAGAAACAATGGAGTAGGTTTATTTTGTTAAAGTCTTTTAAGGATTCCATGATATGTACCTACGTAGGCGTAATAATTAATGTAAGACTACAATAAATTCCATAATCTTATAAATTGTAATTACTTGTTTATGTTAGACGAAATAAGCTGAAAAACTAATTAACGACTGACAAAGATTTTTTTTTTCGAGTCAGTTTCATAATAAGTAACTGTAGTGTATGAATAACAAAAAGGGAATTAATGAATTTAACTAATTATAATATTATAAATGCCAAACTTCTTGCGGGTGTCAAAGTTCTTCCGCTTTCATTACTATTTTCATAACGCTATGTCGCTACGTCTACTACAAGATAGCCGTGTTTCAAGTGACTGAATTAGTTGCTAAAACTGCGCATCATTAATTTATTTTTATCTTATGGTTAATTTTTGGGATACGAAATTATTGGCTACTAGCTGATCACCGTGACTCCGCCCGCGAGATATAGTTATCTCGGCCCCGATTCCCGTGGGAATACATTATCGAGAATCCAAATAAAAAGAAAATAACAGTACATACACGAAATAAAATGACATGTGTAATTATATTTATGACAAAACAATGATACCCTGTGAAAATTAAAAACATTTTTGGGCTTATCTCCTCCATTCAATCAAGGGATTCTTGTACAAGTTTCATAAAGATCGGACCTCTTTTTGTTATGTCCATAAAATGAGCCGAACAAACAAGATTGTTATTTTTTGGATCAAAATATTCTTCTCGCCGTGCTAGGGCAATAATATTTTTCCATTGTGCACAGTGTACTGGATCCCGAGGAAAACTGAAATAGATGTTGGTTCATATAACGAAAAAAAAATCATAAAGAGCCAAGGCGTCTCCACTATAATCTTTGTTCCAAATAGTTTTATCGCTATCGGTAATCCGAATAAATCTGAATGGTCATTTTGTTAGTACATTATTCAGTGAAAATGAAATGGTCTCTTTCTTTTTACTGAGCTTGGGATGAGTTCGAAAGAGACAGATAGGTACTTCGGTATTGGACTGGATTGCAATATTTACTTTTGTCTTTTAATTTATTATCGACGAAATACTGTATTTTAAGTGAAATAATAAATTGCAAATAATAAAACAAAAGCTTATTTACTGAAAATATGATACACCCTCTTCAATTTGCTTTTTTTTCGTAGTTTTTACACGTTTTTACAATACAGTACGGCATTGTGCAACGTGTTGTCGTTCAGTTGTCAAAATCAAGACTGGCGCGCGATTGTTTCTCTTTTAGCGTTTTGTTTCTCTTTTAGTTCGGACACTTTTGAGCGATGATCCGAAATCCATTGTATTTAAAATCATTGCTCAGCTACCATAACTTTTCTTGCTTCACCGAGATGTTTTTTATACTTTTCTTCATGTAGTTACAGACAATACTTGCATACAAATCAAACACTGAATTTTATTATTATTGTTGGAGATAAAATAGTCAAACTCCCATTTCTCATTGAATGTATGGTTTTCTTCCCATAACTTCCTCTTCTTTGCAGACATGGTGAGATTTAGAGTAAAATATACAAACACAAAGCGAACAACGCAATAAAAAAGTTTAAAATAATGAAAAAGTCTTTAATAACTTGCTAATCAAAACTTTCGTCGCGTTGACTAACAATGCCCAATGAACGACGCGTGGTGTACCTATTTGACGTTCGGGGAATTCCCCGCTTTCTCGAGTGAATAGTGATGTGTGCGGCGTGATCGAATACATACCCAAAATATTTGAATTACGTCGCGGGAAAAATAATTTGCTCATTAATGTATTTAAAGAAAGAAGATGCGGCCCTCGGGCCCCGCTTTGGACAGCCCTGATTTAGGACATAGAATGTTATATTTTATGGTTAACTGTAATTTATATTGATTGGCGATTCAACGTTTAGCCTAAACTGCTGATCTTAGAAACCTAAAACTTAGAAGACGTGTTTTTTATATTACTTCCGAGAAGAAAGGATTTTCCAAAATTCTACTCCTAAAGGGGTGAAAAAGGGGGGACAAAGTTTGTACGGGACACCGTGACACCTCGGAAACTACTGCACCGATTTTAAAATTTATTTCGGTATATAAAGCTACATTTTTAGCAAATAACATAAGCTATATAACATCACGACAGAGTTAATAGGAGCGGACCAGCATTGCGTGTAGACTATAGCTTGTTGGACGTTAATAACCGCAATCTCTCAGAAATGGTAATTCCTAGGAATAAAGTTGAAAGGACTTATTTGTAGGTTAATTTATTATTGAGCGGAGTTTACGAAGCTCTTTCTTAGGCGACTCGTGTATTTCGTTCGTTATCGAACTCCTCCTAAACGACTGGACCGATCTTTTTGAAATTTGGCACGTGACAGTGACCATCACCGTGAGTGCATATATCGGAATTCATAAAGATCGGTCCAGTCGTTTAGGAGTTCGACCCGGATCGACAAACTCAGCTCAATTATTGCAACAGCAGAATGTATTGCATACCTAGTCTAAAATTTTGTGCAAAACTAATTTTTGATATGACTACCTCGGTGGCACAATGGTACTATGTACAGACTGCCACGCTCGAGGTCTCGGGTTCGATTCCCGGGTCTAGTGGATAATGTATAATTCTCTTTAGAATTTTACCCAGATAATTATTCCAGAGTCTGGAACTTGTGCCCGGTAAATGGCAATAGGCTCGCCCCCTTTTACATGGGACCTAACATAGCTGGCGAGATGTGGGTGTGTTTGCACGTCTGCCTACCCCTTCGGGGAAAAAGGCGTGATGCTATGTATGTACTTAATACCTGCTCCACTTTACAGCTCTATACGAATTAATGCAACCTTACAATTTTGTTTCGAATATTTTAACTGGATAAGTCTGTTAGCTACCTGATTTGAGATTTCTTTTTGAGATATTGGGGTAGGACTCGGTAAAATAAAAGAACTTACGAAAAATGAGCTTGCTGTTAATCAATGTTTTTAAATTTTCTACGGCCCGCTACAAGTGAATTTTTGAAAGGGGCTTGTATGGCCAAATCCGAAACTATAAGAAATAGCGAAAAATGCTCAAAGGAGTCACGAGCCCAATTTTGATGAAACTTAAAATCTCATCATTAGATTTTTGGAAAACCAATAATCCTAGCTGGCAATCGAACCCGTTGATTTTGAAAAAAAAATATATACGGCACATTTGATGAATGAGGTTTACAAAGAATAGGTTCACCTCGCAAATGTCTGAGTCCCGAGTGTCAGAGCATTCTCCTTGTTAGGGATAGGTCACTGGTCCGATTCTGGCCGATGACATTCGTTTTTGTGATTTATAATTTTTATCAAAAATTTCAGGTTATGAATGTTTGAAATTTGTACATGCTATTTTATTTCCCAAGTGAAACTAAGTAGTGTGAAGTGTACTACCGTCCCATGACGGTCAATTATTTTTTTCGTTCGTACATTCAATACCATTTTTTTTTTATATATATATTTAGGTCGACAAATTGACGCCACCCGCCTGATGGTAAGCTGTGGCGACGTCTGGCGATTGTGAGCGACTCTCACAGTACACAGGAATACCATAGAGAGTGGCCCTCAACTTGACGACCCAGTAATGTGCCTCTTCACGCTTCGCTTAAAGAGCCCAGGGTTATATGTTGGAGGAAACACGTGCGTAGGCAGGGCGTTCCAAGCCACCATCGTTCAGCAGAGAAACGAACGTTTAAAACGCTTGATTCTCGCGAAGACGGTTTCCACGGTATGAGAGTGGCATCTCTGCCCGGCACGCGTTGTACGCGATCGGAAGGGAGAGGGTGGGATCAGGTTGAAGAGCTCTTCAGAACATTCACCGTGGTAAATACGGTAGAACGCAGCCAAGGAAGCAATTGTTCGGCGTTGGGCTAGCGGCTCAAGGCTTCCCGTTACCTCCGGACAGTCTGAAATGAAATGAAATGATTTATTTATTTGTATAGGTCACTAAATGGCTCTTACAAACGTCAGTAAGTACTTAAAATAAAGAATGTCATTGCTTCTATATTTACATGTACTGCCAGATTCGCAAAGGAATAAGTAGAACCGAGAGAAAGCCTGGCAATAAAACTCTCGGTCACCCTTTTCAAATAATTGACTCATTTACACATTTTCTTAAGACTAAATGTGGACATTGGTCTCGTGTCAGAATCAAAAAGCGTGTATAATGCAAAAAAAAATTGTTTGTCACATAAGTACAAAATATGCTACAATTACGGCATTTTAGGAGGCGGCTGCACCATGCTCAAGCCAGACACTTTTATCATTAAGGTAATCAACTGTCTTATAATATGCTTTTTGACATAAAGTGGTCTTTATAAAGGTTTTAAATTTACTGTCGGGCATACAAAGGACCGATTCAGGCAATTTATTATAAAAGCGTATACCTTCCCCCTTGAAAGAATAACTAACCTTGCTAAGCCGATAACACGGAGGGAGTAGTTTATTTTTATTACGTAGATTTCTGTCTGTAACGTCACTTACTTTAGTATAGCTAGAAATATTTTTCCTGACATACAGTATGTTATCAAATATATATTGGGAAGCTACAGTTAAAATATTAATATCTTTAAATCGCTCCCTAAGATAATCTCTTTTACCTAAACAATAAATGGCACGGACTGCCCTCTTTTGTAATATAAAAATTGTTTCTATATCTGCTGCATTTCCCCAAATTAGTATTCCATAGGACATCAAGCTATGGAAGTAACCAAAGTAAACTAGCCTAGCAGTAGCTACATCTGTCAACTGCCTAATCCGTCTCACAGCATATGCAGCAGAGCTAAGCTTATTAGCTAAAATGGTCTATAATGCGAACAGCGCGTCGCTGCATAGCGTCGAGTGCGTCCAGCAAATACTTCGCGGAGCCGTCCCAGAGGTGAGAGCAGTATTCGACGCAGGGTCTAATCTGCGTTTTGTATAGCAGACACCTCTGGTGCGGTGTAAAGAATCGCTTCTGCTGACGAGTAGTTTCATAGTCGTCGAGTCTTTTGCCCAGCACGAGCAGGCGGTGGCACTTGGAAGCTGGCGTGCACCACACAGTGGTCGGAAGTGCCCAGTGGGGCGCGTACCGACACACTGTACTCGGCTGGGCGACTCGTCATCAGTAGATCCAGCAAGGCGGGCGTGTGGTCTGACCTGTCAGGTATCCGGGTGATCCCCTGTACCATCTGGGTCAGCTCGTGGGAGAGAGCGAATGCATGGGCGGTTCGTCCCGTATGATCGGTCCTAAGGGACCCCAGCCACTCAATGTGATGACCGTTAAAGTCCCCCAGGAAAACCAGGTCAGCGTTCGGGAACCGCACCTGCGCATCGTCAGCCATTTCGCTGAGGTATCCGAAAAGCCTTATTGTACCAGTGTCCCCTTTGTGGGAGCGGTAGACGCACACGTAGATCTGGCTCATAGAGCCATGATCCACGTACAGCCAAAGGACGGAGTAGGAAGGGTTCTCTAGACAGCGCAACCGGCGGCAGCAAACATCCGCCCTAACGAACACGCACACTCCGGCTTTGTCGCGGAATTGTTCCTCAATGACATAACCCGAGTAACTGAGGTAAGACGTGTCGTCAAGGCGGCGTATCTGTGTCTCCGTTAGGAACATCACAGAAGGCTGTGCCGTCTCTAGGTGATGGTGGACGGTATCGAGGTTCGCATGGAGTCCGCGGATATTCGCGAACTCCACCTCAAAAGGAATCAACTTTGTGGGGTTTCTAGAGGCCGCTGTGTACCGTTTATTACTTAGTTGCACTGTCATGGTGAGATATGGGAAAGCGTGAAGACAGGGCTTATTTGGTGCGGCAGTAAGTGACAAAGTGCAGAGGCTAGCTTCGTCTAGAACCGTGTGGCTAGGTCGGAGCCGACCCACCGGACGGAAGGGCTCCCAAACCCCCTGATGCAAGGCCGCCGCTACCCCACACCGGTTACCACCCGGAGCGGCGACCCCACATCAGGATTATGCGCAACATGAGGGGCAGCCTCCTGGGGTGGTTGGTCCCAGGTGGGCCACATGACTATGTTGCGGGCGGCCGCGGCAACGCCGTTGCTAAGGGTCTCCCTGGACGGCTAATCGACCCACACTAGACTCCGCTTCGCCCCAACTGGACCCATGCCTGCCGCACCATACATCGCCCCGGGCCCGTGTCCCTTCTTCCAGCATACTCACCATGGAATCCTGATATTTCATGAATGCCAAAAAATTGTGCTGAAATAGTGCTAATTAGTGCCCAAAGGAAAAAAATAGTGCTCTTATACTTAAGAAATTACAGCCATAGTTCGATGAGTATGCTGGACGAAGGTTTCGCCCAGCATACTCACCTCCTTTTGTGGAATCTGTGTACGCTTCAACCATAATTCATAAAAAAATTGTGCCCAAATAGTGCCAAATGGTGCCCAAAAAGAAAAAAACGGTGCTCTAATAACTCCGGAGTTATAGGCTTCGTTAAGTGAGTATAATGGGCGTAGGTTCTACGCCCAGCATACTCACTTCACTACGGGAATACCGAACGAGCTATAGGTACAATTAACGGCTTAAAAAATTGTGCTTGAAATAGTGCCCAATATCAGTCCAATTTTCGCTTGACTTTTGACCTAGACCACAAAATTTTGACTTACACCATTAAATTTAATTGTAAACTTTTACATAACATTAGATTTAGTACAGTCGAGTTCTAAACTTTCTAATAACTTATATTTTGTACAACAATTTTTTAACCCCCGACGCAAAAACGACGGAAATTTGACGTGTCTGTGTTTATGTTTATTTATTTATTTATATAAATCTTACAAGAAAAACTCATACATATGAATTGCAATAATACGATGCAACAAAAACTCCTTCGAGTATTACCGTGCATTCGGTCGTCAATCTTATTAATTCTAATGTAGGTTTTCTAAGCACAATTTTTTACGTTAAGCACCTAATGAATATTATCATGTGAGGTAGAAAAATATAAAGTTGGCCCATATCGGTGACGAGTGAGTCGACACCACACTGGACGCAACCGTGTTGGTAGGTACCATATACAAATGTAGGTACCATAGTACAGCGCATAGCTGTGACTATACAGGATGCTCCATCACTAAAAAGTCTCATTTAGTAATTATTTATTTTAATTTGCAAGAAAATATTTTTTGAGATTTCGTTTTAAATTTTTGTTGGTGATTCTATCTTTGAGGGACAGGAAGTTGGTTTATTAAATGGGGTACATACCATATATTTAAGTGTTGTTTTCCCGTACAGGTTCGTATAGCGAGGTAGTGAAAGTTTCTTATTAGTGACACAACGGGTTACATGATTAGTGTCCTCCGATGATTTAGGGTTTTTAAAATTATCATTGAAATACTCTTCGTTAAGTATGTTCAATTTCACTTTCTCATGTATCGGTATTATGTTGCAGAACTGGAAGAGTTGATGATAGTCATTTGTGTAATTCTTTTTTATATTTTCAGGAACAATTTCTTTTAGGATTCTTAATTGAAGTACGTATATTTGGGCAAGGTGGCTTTTTAATGTCCTTCCGTAGCTTGATATCATTCACCGAGGCTTTTCCCAACCAGTTGGGGGCGGCTTTTCCCAACCAATTGGGGTCGGCTTTCCAGTCTAACTAGGATTCGGCTGAACTGATATTTTCTGTGAAGCGACTACCATCTGACCTTCACAACCCATGGGCGATATCGAAGTTCTGTAGTTAGACCGGTCGGATTTTCGATTTAGGACTCCAACTACCCCTAACGACTGCCATATAGATGTTTTTGATGACAACCTGGACCGACGGCTTAACGTGCTCTCCGAGGCACGGAGGGGTCTCAGTGTCTTAAGAAATGGTTACCCATCCTAAGACCGGCCTGAGTCGATGTTGCTTAATCTTGGCAATGTGTTAATATTGTCGGTTACCACTAGACCACGAGCCCCTGAAGTCCGAGTCCTTCCGTAGCTTGATAATCCATATGAAATTATGGATTCTGCTAAATTTATAGAGAATGAGGAGGGTTTTATAAGGAACGTTATATTTAATTATAGAAAAGTTTGCTAGAATTGCTCTTAGTTTATTACACACTAGGTTAATATGATGTTTCCAGTTAAGGCGGTTATCCATCGTTAAACCGAGGTACATTTGATTTTCGACGTGTTAAGGTCGGTAAATAAGGTCACAGTTACAGGGCGTATTTGAATTTTTTAGATTATTCTTATGTAAACATTCGTGACAGTGTGCTATAAGATTGGGAGTAAAAGGTTTTCTGTTTTGGCTGGAGCTAATATAAATAACCTTAGTCTTTAATGCATTCAAAACCAGCCCAGCACCATGTGACCATGTTAAGAGTCTCTCAAAGTCCCCTTGAAGACGATTTTGGGCCTCGATAACACTAGTCCCGGCGGACACTATGCAAGTATCGTCTGCACATTGGAACATGTGTGTGTCTGTGGCATCGTAGCTCCCGAAAGGATGATCCGATTTGGATTTTGTTTTTTTTTGTAAGGTGTATTAGTCGGGATGTGGGGTATGATTTTAACATGTTGTTTTTTTAAGTTCTTTTAAGGACTACCTCGGTGGCACAATGCTACTATGTACGGACTGCCACGCTCGAGGTTTTGGGTTCGATTCCCGGGTCTGGTGGATAATGTATAATTCTCTTTAGAATTTTACCCAGATAATTATCCCAGAGTCTGGAACTTGTGCCCGGTAAATGGCAATAGGCTCGCCCCCTATTACATGGGACCTAACATAGCTGGCGAGATGTGGGTGTGTTTGCAAACCTCTGCCTACCCCTTCGGGGAAAAAGGCATGATGCTATGTATGTTTTTTAAGTTACGCAAAACTTATAGAGTGACCTACGTATTTCCTTTTTACAAATTTTCAAGATCTCAAATAGATCTAAAATTAATAAAATAGGTAAGTACCTATTTTATTAATTTTATTGGCTGCAATAGACTATTAGTGCCCAGACATTTTTTTTGGGAAATATTTCACCCTACAAGCAATGAAGTAATACGAGTAGATTTGATTTACGCTTACAATTTCATTTATTTCAAAAAAAAAAAAAAAATAATTAATAAAAATTAAAATAAATTTAATTAGCATTTAATCGACAGTTGTTGATATGTGAGAAAATACCACAATTATTGCCAATCACATAACCGCCCACAATAAGAATTTTTAATATGTTTATCTTAAAACATGTGTGAACCACTGTACCTCATTTAACGTTAGTATGTAGAAGTTTACAATTAAATTTAATGGTTTTCTAGGTCAAAAGTCAAGCGAAAATTGGACTGATATTGGGCACTATTTCAAGCACAATTTTTTAAGCCGTAAATTATACCTATAGCTCGTTCGGTATTCGCGTAGTGAAGTGAGTATGCTGGGCGTAGGTTCTACGCTTGACGAAGCCTATAACTCCGGAGTTATTAGAGCACCGTTTTTTCTTTTTGGGCACCACTTGGCACTATTTGGGCACAATTTTTTTAAGTATGAATTATGGTTGAAGCGTACACAGATTCCACAAACGGAGGTGAGTATGCTGGGCGAAACCTTCGTCCAGCATACTCATCGAACTATGGCTGTAATTTCTTAAGTATAAGAGCACTATTTTTTCCTTTGGGCACTAGTTAGCACTATTTCAGCACCCTAGAGCACCCCTAACGCAACCCAGCCTGGGCTGGGTTTCTTGGGGGGCTTTAGCACAGCTGCACGGTGGTACTTCCCCGGACCAACACTGTTGTACCACCTGGTATCCACATATGGGCCGAAGCCACCACATGGGTGTAATATACGAACCTTGTCTGTTAATCAGCAGGTGCGCCACTAGCAGGTTAGGTCGCTGGGGCCCGATCGATGTAAGAAGGGCCCCTTTGCACCTAAAATTTTTCAATTCAATTTAATTCAAATACTCTTTATTGTACACAAAAAAGGAAACATACATTTAGGAGACATAACTTAAGGATAGTACAAATGATGGATGGATAGCGAGTTAAGGGCCCAGATCGTGAAAATCACCGAAAAGAGTGTTACGATTGTTCATATTTAACCTATTTACATATGATTAATAACAACGATAATTTGTATATATTAAAATGAAAGACCAAAAATTATGTTAGTGCTAATTTTAACTCTTAAAACCCTGTAGTTGTTATATAATAAACGTCAACAAACGCACAAAATTGAGAAAAAATGCGAAAGCCCTAAAATCTAGATATGTTTTACGTAAATTCTCCATAGAAAAATGTATGGAAATTCTAGCGCGTCCCGATAGCACGGTTGTCGCTACTAATCGCCAGTGCGCCATAGAATTTCAAAGTGACTCCACGCGTGTCGGATGCTACAGCAAAATTACGTGTTGTGAATTTGTGTTTTTTGTGAAAAACTGTAAGTACAATATTTTTATAACTAATTTACTTTCAGTAAGTAGAAAGTACCGATATAATGAAAGTCTGAAAGAAAACCATGATGGAACTAGATATAAATCGTAAGAAATACAAAATTATTTACTTTGTTGCGTAGGTCATTTTATGAACCTTGTAAAGTAGGTATCAATTCAGGCTTGAAACAATCAAAGCCCTGCCCACCTTATTTTCTCGAGATATGAACTGGCGGGGTATATAGTTCTCTGCACGACATACATAGATTTTTCAACATGATAAAGGCAATAGGTATCATAAACGTAATTGGTAATCGAGGGTCTCTTTTCGCAGGATAATTTGCTGAGTGCCATGCCAGCGAAAAGAAAATTTAGTACGCATTATAAAAACGTGAAAGCCAAAAGATCTCTGAATAAAATGTAAGTTCCTCCCTACTTATTTATTTACCTGCCTACTTGACTACGTCTTGTCCTAAATACCTAGAAAAAAATTACTAGATTTGTGTTAGTGTCAAGTAAAAATCCTAGTTTTATAACTTTTATTTGTGTGTATGCTTATCATGTCTTAGTAGTAATAATAATATAATCTATTTGCATTTTGAACAGGGTAGGTACATTACAAAGCAAATAGGTACAATGATTTAGATCGCCTGATTCAGACATATACCTACAACAGCATGTAAATATTGATTTGACATGTAATTAGATAGGTACACAATTAGGTATGTCAGTCTAAGAAGAAAAATTACAATGTCCAGTAGGTAATAATTACGTAATTTCAATATCTATATAAGTAATAAAGTCAATTTCTATAGGAACAATTTTCATAATAATAAATTTTATTACATAATATAGTATTAGTTTTCATATATTTATGTATTTCAAAGCAATGAGTTTGCTTACACTATTATTATTTACAGTATTATTAGTTTTCATGTTCATCATGTCTAAATATGTGGAAGTGGAAGTAGGTATGTTTCCTATCAGAAATTGCACAGGCGCGCGCGCGGCTTTGTCGACATACCTACCGCCAAAGAGGCGCGCCGTGCCTGGCGTAGGGTTGTACAAAAATTACAAAATAAATAAAAAGTGGATATTGATGAATAATATTTCCAGTACTGAAAATGAAGAAAACCTTCAGGCTGAGACTCCGAGCAACACTGCTACGCGCTGTATAGAGGTAAGTTGTTATACGTAATTCTTGTAGACTTGTTACATAAATAAACAAACTAGTTAGTGATGGGCGAAGACAAAATCTCAGTACCTACAGTTTTTTTTTTGCAATATTTATTATTTTCATTGTGAGACAAACACATACTTCTCAATTACTTTCTCAAAAGAAAATTCACGTTCAAATCTCGTATTTTACCAAAATCAAGAATTTTTTTTGTAAAATATTATCTTTTACGCGACTGGTGTACGTATGTATGTATGTATGTATACTAAGTAATATATCTTTGTGGCACGATAAGTTCAAAATTATTGAACCGATTTTAATGTTTTTAGTATCATTAGAATTGTCTTCTAAGCCCGAGTGACATAGAATAAGTGACGCCATAAAAAACCAATACGTATAGCGTAAAGGAAATTTATAATTTCTGTTCATCACGAACATAATATTGTATGAATTCTTTTGCACTTTTATAATTTGTCTTCGTCAGTTATGAATATAAATAAATAAACAATAAAAATGTTAAAACCCGACAGATTAAAAAATGAAAATGTGTAATAAAAATATTTAATAAAAATAAATAACAACACCATTGTAATATAGCGTATTTAGCAGTCGGGGCCTATTTCTAAAGAAATATTTAGCTAGTCAGGAATATCTTCGAGCCTGTGAGGATTTCAATGGGTCTCAACTGTTGAATTCGATTTATTACAATAGTGTTCTTATTTATTTTAATGTAACATAATTCAAGACCGTAGACTTGTTTTCTTTTTACCTTTTGAGTTTTTATGCATATAGTCGGATTTATTAAATTTATGACGTGATAACGTCTTATAAATCGATGAACACCGGCAACACGCACAAAAAAGTGTCACATTATGTCACGCTAGGGTCAAGCGAGAGCGCAGTACAAGCGATGGAGAATAATATTATGACATTATCCGGTAAAATTATCGTCCTAAACCGACTTTACAAGCAACCAGTTTTTTATTATGTTTATTTATTAATTTTCATAATTGACGAAGACTGATAAAAACGTTTAAGATTTTGATCTAGTGTTATGTGTTTCAAAGATGTATTCTAAGGGAGTTCTTAGCTATGTTTGAAGAAATTTGGCCCATACCTTTTGAATTATTTTTTATAAAAAAATCAAGCCATTATCTTTCTTTACAGGAACTAGTTATTGACAACCGTCAAGAGGGAAAGGTGGATGAAGTGGAAGTTGGGCGTAGAGTAGTGGATATTTCTTTTTTTTTTAAAGCTCTTCAGGCCATAGGGGACCACGGTCCAATGGATTGTAAGTTAAGTTACCTCAGTATAATAGGTGAAGTAAAAGTTGGTCTGGACTCAAAACTCATCATAAAATGTAGTATGTGTAATATGAAATTTACTGTGTGTTTGGTTGAAAAGAAAGAAGATAGCATGGAAGTGAATCATCAAATTGTGTCTGGTATCATATCATCTGGTGGGAGCTACTCTCAGTTAAAAACATTAAGTGCCGCAGTAGCCCTACCAATCATGTCACCTTCATTGTACAATGAAATTAATAATACGGTTTGCGATTGGTGGGAAAAGACAGCAGCACATTCCATGGCAGAAGCTGTCAAGGAAGAAGCGGAGTACGCAGTGTCTATAGGTAGTGTTGATAAAAATGGTACACCATTAATATCTGTTGCTGTTGACGGTTGTTGGAGCAAGAGATCTTATGGTAAGAATTTTTCCGCCTTATCCGGCGCAGCTGCGATAATTGGCATTAAAACTAATAAAGTATTGTTTTTTGGAGTTAAAAATAAATACTGCGTAGTCTGTGCACGAGCCGCAAAGAACAACAGTCAGCCCCCGGAACACCATTGTTTCAAGAGTTATTCAGGATCATCTACCGGGATGGAATCGACCATTATAGTTGAGGGGTTTAAACGTTCCTTTGTTGATCACGGTGTAATTTATAATAAATTTGTAGCAGACGGCGATTCCAGTACTTATAAAAAAATATTAGATTCGCGTCCGTACGATAATTTAATAGTAGAGAAAATTGAATGCAAAAATCATCTTTTACGAAACTACTGCAATAGCTTGGAGAAATTGTCGAAAGACACTAAGTATCCTTGCGAATTGCGGAAATTCCTAAAAGAAAGGTATTTGCGTTTAAGAACGGGTGTAAAATGCGCGATTAAATATTGGGGGGATCAAAATCAGTCACGTGAAGAAAAAATAAAAAATGTTAGTGAAGATATCCTAAATGGTCCACAACACGTATTTGGTAATCACCAACATTGCAAGGAGTATTTTTGTAGACCTGACACTCGTCGAATAGAACCTGTTGGGTTACTTCCAGCAATTGTTGGATGCGGATTAGAAATTTTAAGTAAAAGACTGTCATATCATTCTAGAAGTTTAATTCATAATTGCACAAGTAATATAGTTGAAAGTTTTAACGGAGTAATTGCCAAATTAGTTGGGGGTAAGCGTGTAAATTATTCTTCCCGTGGTTCTTATGCGGGCCGATGCGCAGCTGCTGTTGTGTCTTTTAATACGGGATCGATTCATAGTAAAACTCATGAAGTCATATTTAAATCTAGTCCTAATCCTTTGATCGCGAAAGTGGAAAATAGTAATCGTAGAAACCGTTTAATTGCTAAACCTAAATTAAGATTGAAAAAAAGCCACAGCGCTGTATCGAAAGACGCTCACTATGGACCAAACTGCGAAAAACCTGATCTGAGTCCAGAATTATATGAGAAAGCCAAGTCATCTTTTTTAGTTGATTTAAAGTTGTCTTGTGCTGAAAGAGAGGAGCTTGAAAGGTCGACCCATTTGCAAAGAAGTAGTGCTGAGTGGATGAGTACAAGGAGAAAATTACTAACCTCATCATCGTTCGGGGAAGTTTGTAAAAAACGAGAGAGCACAAGTTGTGCTGCTTTTGTTTGTAAAATCGTTTATGGTAGTAATATCTCCAGTTTGCCTGCTGTACGGTACGCTATCGAAAACGAAGAAACTGCAATTAGACAGTTAGAAATTCAAGAGAATATTAGTATACAAGGTTGCGGTTTGTTCGTCGACGATCAATATGAATTTCTTGGTACTACACCAGATGGCATTTATGCAAACGGTTTAATTGAAATTAAGTGCCCACATTCTTTAGCTGGCATGACTCTTGATGAAGCAATGGCCAAACATACCTTTTGGGTTAAGGACAAGGCTTCCAAGGGTTATGTCATAAATAAAAATCATTACTGGTATTTCCAAATTCAGGGACAGCTACATATAACTAAAAGAAACGTTTGCATGCTTGGCATCTGGTTTGGTGCTACTGTACCTATGAAAGTTTATATTATAGAAAAGGACGACAAATTTTGGAAGGAGAAAATGGAGATGAAATTAGTTAGATTTTATTACGATTGCCTCCTTCCAGAATTAGTTGATCCTCGGCAGTCACGAAGCATGCCTATTCGTGACCCGCCCAATGTCATAGAGGCTATGAAAGAGAGGAAAGAAAGAGCTTTACGTGTTTTGAAAGAGAAGAACGTCTAATGATTTTGAAAGAGACTGAGGTAACTTAACTACCCAGCCGGTCGATTCACGTAAACACGCCAGTTCAAAAGTCGTTTTAACTTAGAAACTTAGAAATCGCCTTTTGGTTTTCTGTTTTTAACGCACTTACTTATCTAGTCTTGGATTGTCATAAATCTTCCAATAGCTCAATTTCTATACAATTCCTATACGATTTTGAAGTGTTACCTGGTGTAAACCCAAGGTCCGATCCTAATGAAATTAAAATGTGACCACACGGGATGCACCAGCTTTCAAATAAAAAAAAGAATCATCAAAATCGGTTCAAAAAATACAGCGAATTGAGAATCTTCTTCTTTTTTTAAGTCGGTTAAAAAGTGTGCGAAGTGACATTTTTAAGTCACTACGCTACGGTTTTTATTACGTGAATCGGGCAGCTGGTAACATTTTCATTCTGATAGGTTTTGCAATAGCAATTGATTTTATCATCAAATTAGTAGAAATCAGAATTTTATCAGTAATCATTAAAATGAAAAAAACATTAGAATTTTGAACTCATATTTTGTTATTGTTTACTTTCGTTTAATTAAGTATATGAATAATTTATAAATTTCATGTTTGTTTATAACAAATTTTTGTACAACCCTAGCACGCTTTTTAGGTGGCGACTCATATTTTGTTATTGTTTACTTACTTTTAATTATATGAACCATTTTTATACTTGTGTTTCATTTATTGACAATTTTTTGTACAACCCTAGAAGATTTTTTAGATTGCGAGGTGATCGTAAGCAAAAAGTATTTGAATTTACGCAATAGGCACATTTCCTTGCGTAGAGATAAACACTAGCGAGGAAAGGCGTGATGTTATTTCGACCGTACTTCCTACTGAATTTGCAATTATTTTATTGAATGAAAATTTTACGAAATAAGAATAAACTTTGGTTGTAAAATTACAAATAAATACATACTCGTAGTTGGAATTTTAGGTAAGTAGAATACAAAAAGGTCAGTCCGGACCTGCTCTTGATAATAATAGTAGTAATAGTTTATTATAAATAGAAAATCATAAAAATTGTGTCTCAAACTACTCTTATTTATTTATCTAGTAATTAGGATCATTTTATAACGAAAACTACTCTTGGAATATTTTACAAATAGGCAGTCGTTTATTTCCAATAATTCAACATTTTTGTTATGCTGTAAATATTCAACTTCAATAACAATAACTCAACGTGGAACGTTTGTCGCAAAACATTTTCAAAATCGCGGTCTCTCTGGGTCATTCACCCGCCCGTCGGATGATTTGGGCAACTTTAGCGCTGCTGTCGCTCAAAATCGACTTTGTCCGTGCGCGGTCTGGGCCCTTAAAGAAATTAAAGGGGTAGTGTACATGAAAGAGAAAAGAAAAATAAAAGCTTAATAAATAATATAATAAAGATATGACAGAGAAGGAAAACATTATAAATGTACTAATAACCATGAAGCAGTTCAGCTTCGTTAGCTGACTACCGCGGCTCCGCCTGTTTCTTCTTCCCAATTCCCGCGGGAACACATAACCAGTATAAAAAGTAGCATAGATAACTCTGGACTAGTGTAGCTACTATTATTATATATATTCTACTATTATTATTACTATTTCGTTTATTCCTTTACATTCTTATTTCATACATTTTTAAATACATTTATAAAAAAAAGAAACAAATACATTTAAAAATATAAAAAATAGTGACCCACCAGTAGCGGAGTAGGACCCAAACTACCGGCGGTGGAGGCTACAGACTAAGAAACCTCCTAACAATACGGCACGTGTCGAGGATAACAGCCTTCTGAATCTGACTCTTGATCCAACAATCTAACGAGAGTCTCTTGAGATGTTGATCGAGACTCTTCGCTATTAATCCGTTTGCCGAAACGACCACCGGGACAATGATCGTCGAGTCTACGTCCCACATGGCGGTTATCTCGAAGGACAGATCGAGGTACTTACTAAGTTTGTCCTTATCTGCCTTCACGAGATTCTCGTCATGCGGGACGGCGATGTCGACGAGCACTGCCCGACGCTGGGTCCGATCAACCAACACGATATCGGGCCTATTGGCAACAATAGTCCTGTCCGTGATGATTGATCGGTCCCAGTAGAGCAATGCACGACCATTCTCAAGAACGCACTGGTGTGTACTTATAGTACGGTACTTCAAACTCAATAAGGCCATATTGAAGAGCAAGTTGCTGGTGGATGATCTTGGCTACTTGATTGTGCCTATGCAAGTACTCGGTGTTAGCAAGATACGAACAACCGGAAATAATATGGCGAAGTGATTCACCAGGACGGTGGCATGCTCGACAAATGTCGACCGTACCGTCCTTCATGATGTATTTCCGATAGTTGTTCGTCTTGATAACCTCATCTGCAATTGCACAGGCAAAACCTTCAGTTTCCCCAAAGAGGTCACCAAAACGCAGCCAGTTCACCGATGCGAGCAGGTCTACGTCGGGTCCTGTTAAGACCCGGTAGAACCGCCCGTGTAGCTCCTTACTCTTCCATACGTCCCTACGGTCTTCAGTACCTAGTACCTTTGGTTTACGCCAGTTCTCGTTAGCCAAGGAAAGAGGTGTCAGGCCCTTGTCAACCATCACGACATCGCAATGAATGTCACACCCGTTCTGTAGAAAGTAATCTCTCAGACTGCACACTTCACGGTTGTGGAGGTTCTTGGCATTCAAAAATCCCCGACCCCCCCACTTCCGTGGAATGTACAGTCTCATGACAGATGATCGTGGGTGTAACATTCGATGCAATGTGAGTTGTTGACGGACTCGCCTATCCAGGGCGTCTAGTTCCGTTTGAGTCCACCTAAGTATGCCAAAGGAGTATAACAATAAAGGTATCACCCAACCATTGAAAGCCCGCATTTTATTACCACCGGACAAAGAACTGTTAAGAACTTTTGTCAGGCGGCCAAAAAAACGTTCTTTCACCGATTTCTTGATATCCTCTACCGCTATACCCAATGACTCTGACATACCAAGGTATTTGTATGTTTCGGTCTCGGAGAGAGATCTGAGAGTTATTATCTCAGAAAGTTGTAAATTCGGTGAATTTACAACTTTATTACTATTATTATTACTACTATTACTATTAACGTTATTACTATTATTATTATATTCTATACTATTATTATTATATTCTATTTTCAAAATTATTTCTCTATTCTTTCGGCCTAAGTGGGTTTGGAGGGCGGACTTGTGCATGAATAAATACGAGAGTTGGGTAATTTGCATGTGGCGGAATATTGCAAAGTAGTTAGATTTATTTAATTTAACTATGGACTTCCGAAAAGTAACGCCTGATAGTATTAACTTTAGATTTATGTTAAATTGTTTCTCGGCGAATACTCGGCCGAGTTCGGATTTTCTTGCACTCATCAAAAGCTTACAGAATTACCCAGGTTATTACGAAGCCAGAATTTTGAATTTCGAACTCGCTTCGCTCAAATATATGCTGCAGCGTAACGGTACGTTTCGCGACTGCGGCGACCTAGTAAAAAGTAGCTACATATTAGAGGTAGATAGTGAATTTTTGAATGAGGGGCTCGTGGTCTAGTGTTAACTGACAATGTTAACACATTGCAAAGGTTAAGCAACAGCTAGTCGGGCCGGTCTTAGGATGGGTGACCATTTTTTAAGACACTGAGACCCCTCCGTGCCGGAGAGCACGCTAAGCCGTCGGTTCCGATTGTCATACAAACATCTATGGCAGTCGTTATGGTGTGCGTTCGCGCAGCGGAATGTTGTTGAATTTAAAGATTTTAAGATATTTAGTGTATGACGTCGTGTAATTGTGTATGGTAAAAACAAATTTGTGCATGCAGCCATTGTGGAGAAATTCGTCAAAAACTGATTCCGCTGGGCGAACGTTGTCCTGGCGGAACTTTTTATTATTTTTAATCCATGAACTTAGAAGAAAAAAAATGTGTCCAAAAATTTGTGTGTATTTGTGTGTAATTGTGTATGTATGAATAAAATTAGTGCATGCATAAACTTCGGAGAAATTCAAGTTTCGGCTACGCGAACGTTTGGCCATTTGCTAGTTTTCATATAAAGCGCTTATATAGAGAGCTGTAGATTTTTACATACGCCGCTATATTTATTATAGAGGATAATCTGTTTTTTAAACAAATACAAATTCAAAACAACGTATGTAAAAATCTACAGCTCTCTATATAAGCGCTTTATATGAAAACTAGCAAATGGCCAAACGTTCGCGTAGCGGAAACTTGTATTTCTCCGAAGTTTATGCATGCACAAATTTTATTCATACATACACAATTACACACAAATACACACTAATTTTTGGACATATTTTTTTCTTCTTAGTCCATGGATTAAAAAAAGTTCCGCCAGGACAACGTTCGCCCAGCGGAATCAGTTTTTGACGAATTTCTCCACAATGGCTGCATGCACAATTTTTTTTTTACCATACACAATTACACGACGTCATACACTAAATATCTGCATAATTAAAATCTTTAAATTCAACAACATTCCGCTGCGGGAACGCACACGTCGTTATGGTTAGTTGGAGCCCTTAATAAAAAATCCGACTGGTCTAACTACAGAACTTCGATATTGCCCATGGGTTGCGGAGGTCAGCGGGCAGTCGCTTCACGGGAAATATCGAAGTTCAGCCCAATCGCAGTTAGACTGGAAAGCCGACCCCAAGTGAGTTGGGAAAAGGCTCAGTGGATGATGATGATAGTGAAAAAAAATTATGCTATGCTATGCGCTTCAACAAAAGCGGACTTATCGAATGCATTAACACTGGAATATTATCATTCAGGCAGATAAAAACGTACGACCACATAATTCCAATGCTCATACAAAATATGTTACATAAGGGTTATATCAACTTGAAGACACCCCCATAAGCTTGTCGTCCAGAACGCCTTTCGACATGTGTCGAACAAAAGAAAAGAAAGTTCATAAATAATGTTTAATATAAATTTTCTGTGACTAGAAAATTTATATATTTTTTTTTAATTATCGTTTAACAAATTATAATGTACATAATATTAACAGCACTAAAACCACAGAGGTTTAGTCGTGTGCTGTTATGCTGAGTCTACTTCAGGCTATATTTAGTAAATCTAGTAGTAAGTATATATCAATTAAAACCATTGCGCAGTCAAACTGCGTCTAAGAAATACTGCTTTAACTTAAATTTAATATTTTTACACGTAATACTATTTTTAAGGTCTGAGGGTAGGTCATTTATTAACCGCGGGACAACATAGGCAGCAGTTCGCTCACCGTATACATTATGAGCCCGCTGCGTACGCAACCGCTTATCGCAAACAACCCGGGTGCATACAGGATGCTCGATAACTTCTCTCAAAGATTCATTAAAGAAAAATATTTATTCTGTGAAAAAATAATTAAAAAAATGTTCTTTTACCAGTAATAATTTAACATGCGTGTGAATTGGTAAAACTTTACAGTGTTTCAATAGTTCAGTTTCACTATCACAAAGTTGTTGTTTATTTTGGGTGAAACTATTGTTTTTAAAATTCTTACCTGCAGTTTGTAAATATCATCCAAATAACTTTTATAAGTACGCCCATAGCTACTAAGCCCATACTGTATATGACAATCCGCCATTGCGTAATAAAGCATAAGCTTAACTTTAAAAGGGATGCGGTTTTGAGCATTGTTATATTCGCCAAAAATAAACGGAGTTTGGCCCCAATTAAACTTGTTATCTTTAGTCAATCCAAGGTATGTGTGGCTTGGTACTACTTCTATAGATGGACAGTCACATTTAGTTGCTCCGACAGAATGCAAACAATCATGGTCACGCGCAATCAAGTGCTGTACTGGTAGCTGCCGAATGTATGGAGATTTAATCACCATTAATTTAGTTTTATTTGCATTAAGAACCAAACCAGCATCATGGCACCATCTTGACAGCGCATCCATCATTTTGATATTGGCAACTTTAATACTATCAATTCCTGGAGCTTTTTTAGAGTTCAGCTGTTTAATAATTTTACGGACACTCGTTGCTTTTTTATACAGAATACTGGAATCCAGCCTGTCACGAATTAAACATGGATCAGATAATTTTATCGTACGGTATGATGTTTTTAACCGCTAAATCAAAATTTGTTGCAAAGTTATAAGTGAGGTTTTCCGTAGAAATTCCTTGTGCCTCAAAAGCCTTAAGTATAGCCGTATCAATGGACAAGGTTGCCCTTCCTAACATTCGATTAATTATTTGATAAATTTTCTTACTGTTTCTTAGATTATTATTAATGTATTGTAAATAGTATTTGTTTCTATTAAATTCAATAATTTAATGTATTTTATTTCTAATTTAAATTTTCCATCATTTAAACTATTTTTCCACTCGGAAAATAATTTGTCCCTTTTATCACAGAGCTGTGTAATCTTATCATCGATCCAGGGTGCCCTAAATCGATTTGAATATTTTTTTGCATTTTTTGGTGGTTTATTAGTTGTTGACGACTTGGTTGCTTTGTCAAAAGAATCATAAATAACACTTAAAATCTCGTCAGGGGAATCCATACGCTTAGTCTTAGTCCAATCCACACAGTTAAGCTCGTTATAAAAAGTATCGTAGTTAATTTGTTTTTTTATAGTAACATCCTGTATACACTTCGGAATTCCAGACGACTCATTTATGCATGTAACAATAACGCTTCGGTGATCCGCCAGTACAACATCGAGCACCGCTGAGAACGGCTGTAGTGAAGAAAACGTACAAATATGTGATCTATACATGATTTAGTCATATCAGATGTTTTTTAGTTTGAATTCGAGTATAGTTAGTAATTCCACACATCAAGCCGTGCTCACAAAGTGCTCCTAAGTGTGAGTCCCTGGATGCCGATATACCTTTTAAATCTATGTTATTGTCTTTTATTTTTTTTATTATTTTTTGGACATTCTCACACAACGTCACACGTAACTACACAATTAACACAGATGTATTTTTTAGATAATATGACGTGAAGATTATTACCGGATGACAATTTATCGGTCGGCGAATACACTTAAACTTATTATCGTCGTCAACGCAAAAATAAATATTACAACTACCTTGCAAACGGAAAATTTAATTAAACTAGAATGTTGCATAATTAATGAAAATAAAAAGTACGTACATAAGACTAGTAAAAAAAACCGATTAGGGTCTTACCTAGTAAGGGAATTTGGTGAAAAATTACAACACGAAGCAGCAGCTTCTGTAAGATATAAATTAGCCTCAACATTAATGAAGGAAAATGACAAGGACCCTCCAGTATTGCCAAAATTACAAATCGAATTAAACATGAAAATAAAAAAGCAGATGTTTTCCATTCCAAACCAATATTGTCACTAACTTGTATGTGTGTTTCACCACCCTTTGATAAATGTGTTAGATATGTTTCTGCTTTTCCATTTTATACATTTTATTGGACGGACGATCAAAATAATTTTTATAAAAAATGTCAAAAAGTGTTTTATATTAGAGTTTCTATAGACGCAACAGGTTCTATATTTAATAAAGATCTTCGACCTGTCGTCAATGAACACACACAACTAGCTCAAGAGTCGCAAAGTCCTATATTTTTATCAAAGAATCAATTTCATTTATTCAATTTAGGCACATAAAGAGCACATATGAATGTCAAAATTTTACAATTTTGTCAAGTAATATTATAAAAATACTAAATTAAGTAAGTACATAAATAACCATTAGAAAATTAAATTTATATATATCATTAAATTCTTTCGCTGGTTCGGTAAGTTGGTTCTCCTGAGAAGATACCAGCAAGAAACTCAGGTAGATTATCCATTTTCTTTTTTAATATTGTTTTGTTTACATTGTTACAATTAGTTTATATTGTATTATACGAGTGGCCAACAACAGAAGATTAGGGTGACCATGCATTTTTATCATTAAGATTTTCGTCTACATTATAGTAGCCTTTCATCATCAAACATTTTTCAACTACTATTTTAAACTTATTAAGAGGCATGTCAACCAAATCCTGAGGAATTTTATTATAAATTTTTATACATTTGCCAACAAACGAATTACCAACTTTATGAAGTCAAATTTTTGTCATTGCCAGTTTATTTTGATTTCTTGTATTAAAATTATGGTTATCGGAAATTTTTTTGAAGAGATCTATGTTCTTCCGTACATATAAGATGTTGTCGTAAACATATTGAGAAGCAACTGTTAAAATATTAATTTCTTTAAATAATTCTTTCAGCGAGTCACGGGGTCCGAGTCTATAGATTGCTCGTATAGCTCGTTTCTGTAATATGAATATTGTCTCAATATCGGCAGCTGAGCCCCACAGCAGCAGACCATATGACACAACGCTATGAAAGTATCTAAAATAAACTAATCGTGCCGTTTTTTCGTCAGTCAGTGACCTTATCTTTCTAACCGCATAGGCAGCTGAGCTAAGTCTTCCTGCCAAGGCTGTGATATGAGTTTACTATCTAGAGTTATCCCAAGAAAAACTGTGGTATTGACTATTGGAACTAATTCATTATTCATAGTAATATGAGTATCCACCTGTCTAACATTGGGAATAGTAAATTTTACACATTTTGTTTTCTTCGCATTGAGCAGCAAGTTGTTACTTGTGAACCAATGCAATATTTCCGAAAGGGTATTATTTACATCGTCAAGTGCTACTTTTTGTCTATCACTTTTAAAAATTAATGTTGTGTCATCATCAAATAATACTATCTCACAAAGATTTTTAGTGAAATAAGGAAGATCGTTTACGTATATTAAGAATAAAAGGGGTTCTAATATCGAGCCCTGGGGTACTCCCATGACTAATGAGGCGCCAGAAGAGTCGGTGCCATTAATGTTTAGTTTTTGTACTCTACCAGTGAGGTAAGACTCGAGTAAGCAAAGTGAGCTGTTCGAAACAACATAATAACCTAATTTTATTAGCAAAGTCTCATGATCAACACAATCAAAAGCTTTTGATAGATCACAAAATATACCAATGGCATCCTGCTTTTCCTCCCAAGCATCAAATATATGTTTCACAAGTGCAACTCCGGCATCCGTTGTGTTCCTGCCTTTAGTGAAACCAAACTGTTTGTTACGAAGTAACTTATTATCTGTAAAATGTGAAAGCAATTGATTAAATATTATTTTTTAAAATATTTTACTGAGGGTTGGGAGTATGGAAATAGGTCGAAAATTTGAAGGATCACTTTTGTCTCCTGCTTTAAATAAAGGAATGATTTTACTGTACTTCATAAGATTAGGAAACTGATTTTCATCTATACATTTATTGAATATGAATGCAAGGTGAGGCGGTATAGCGGGCACTATTGATTTTATTATATTAGTTGAAATGCCCCAAAGATCCTCGGTATTTTTTATATTTAGTTGTTTAAAAGTTTTAAGTATAGTGACAGAGTCAATATACTGAAAATCAAAGTTAATTCTACATTTATCAACACTAGATTTAAGAAGAGAATTGGCTACGTTTTTTGACGAATTTAACTTATTTGTAGTGGTGATTGGAACATTTATGATAAAAGATTCAAATGCATTGGCCACTTCATAATCAGTTTTAATATGTTTATCATCTATTTTTAACTCGAAACGACACGGAATAACATTCTATATTGCCTTCGTTTTATTATCAGATTTTTCAATTTTAATAATAATAATAATAATTTCATTATTATTATTATTATTATTTCGTTTATTCAATAACATTCTTATTTTATACATTTTTAAATAGATTTATAAAAAACACAAATACATTTAAAAATATAAAAAATAGTGTCCCACCAGTAGCGGAGTAGGACCCAAACTACCGGCGGTGGAGGCTACAGACTGAGAAACCTCCTAACAATACGGCACGTGTCGAGGATAACAGCCTTCTGAATATGACTCTTGATCCAACAATCTAACGAGAGTCTCTTGAGGTGTTGATCGAAACTCTTAGCTATTAGTCCGTTTGCCGAAACGACCATCGGGACAATGATCGTCGAGTCTACGTTCCACATGGCGGTTATCTCGAAGGACAGATCAAGGTACTTACTAAGTTTGTCCTTCTCTGCCTTAACAAGATTCTCGTCATGCGGGACGGCGACATCGACGAGCACTGCCCGACGCTGGGTCCGATCAACCAACACGATATCGGGCCTATTGGCAACAATAGTCCTGTCCGTGATGATTGATCGGTCCCAGTAGAGCAATGCACGACCATTCTCAAGAACTGGCACTGGTGTGTACTTATAGTACGGTACTTCAGACTCAATAAGGTCATATTGAAGAGCAAGTTGCTGGTGGATGATCCTGGCTACTTGATTGTGCCTATGCAAGTACTCGGTGTTAGCAAGATACGAACAACCGGAAATAATATGGCGAAGTGATTCACCAGGACGGTGGCATGCTCGACAAATGTCGACCGTACCGTCCTTCATGATGTATTTCCGATAGTTGTTCGTCTTGATAACCTCATCTGCAATTGCACAGGCAAAACCTTCAGTTTCCCCAAAGAGGTCCCCAAAACGCAGCCAGTTCACCGATGCGAGTAGGTCTACATCGAGTCCTGTTAAGACTCGGTAGAACCGCCCGTGTAGCTCCTTGCTCTTCCATACGTCCTTACGGTCTTCAGTACTTAACACCTTTGGTTTACGCCAGTTCTCGTTAGCCAAGGAAAGAGGTGTAAGGCCCTTGTCAACTTTCACAACATCGCAATGAATGTCACATCCATTCTGTAGGAAGTAATCCCTGAGACTGCACACTTCACGGTTGTGGAGGTTCTTGGCATTCAAAAAGCCTCGACCCCCCCACTTCCGTGGAATGTACAGTCTCATGACAGACGATCGTGGGTGTAACATTCGATGCAATGTCAGTTGTTGACGGACTCGCCTATCCAGGGCGTCTAGTTCCGTTTGAGTCCACCTAAGTATGCCAAAGGAGTACAACAATAAAGGTATCACCCAACCGTTGAAAGCCCGCATTTTGTTACCACCGGACAAAGAACTGTTAAGAACTTTTGTCAGGCGGCCAAAAAAACGTTCTTTCACCGATTTCTTAATATCCTCTACCGCTATACCCAATGACTCTGACATACCTAGGTATTTGTATGTTTCGGTCTCGGTGAGAGATCTGAGATAAACCGATCTGAGATAAACCGATAGCCTAGCCCTGAATCCTTCAGCAATGTGCTAAGTGGATTCAGTGCTAAACAGAACCACAATGGACTCAAACTGTCGCCCTGGAATATACCACGCTCAATCCTTATCAAGTCATGCGGACCAGAAGCGCACTCACCACTACCTGGTTGACGAAGTACTGTGGTCCACTGCCCCATACACGAGACTAAGAAGGATTTAAGAGTCGGATTAATTTTATACAACTCTAAAATCCTCCTCAGCCATGAATGAGGCACCGAATCATAGGCCTTCTTGTAGTCAATCCAGGCAGTAGAGAGGGCGCCCCTACTCCGCTTGACCTGTTGGCTAATGGCCATGTCAATAAGGAGTAGCTCCTTAGTACCACGTGACCCAGCCCTACATCCATTCTGAGCGTTATCTAAAATATTGTTAGACATTATGTGTGAATTTAATTTACTTCTCAGAATGGATGTAAGGAGCTTGTAGATGGTAGGTAAGCAAGTGATAGGTCTATAGTTTTTCGGTTCCGTGGTACTACCTGATTTATGGAGCAGGAAGGTGATGCCAGTGGTCATAAAAGCGGGTAAGGAACCAGACTCGAGGGCTTCTTGATACTGTGTTGCCAAGCGTTCATGCGAGCTCTGAACCCACTTTATCCAAAAGTTGTGCAATCCATCCGGCCCAGGACTTTTCCAGTTCGGGGCCTTACGAATTGCACAACTAACATCTTCGGAGTCTATGGTAATAGACTCCATGGGTTCGATGATACTGCATTCACGCTCGACGACACGGATCCAGTCGCCCTCCGAATGTTCGACGGGCACCGACCATATGTCACGCCAAAATTGATTCATGGTGTGAGCATCTGGCAGTTGTCCGTCGCTCAAACGTTGTCCAGTTCCCTCCCACTCTCGGTACACCTTCCTTTGGTCACTTTGGAAGATGCGATTCTGCCAGTATCTATTTACACGCTCTCTATAACGACGGATACGGCTTGCCCATGCATACACTTTCTGTTTCAGAAAGTCAATACGTTCCGTGACATTGGTTAAGTATTGCTGGGGACGAATACCGGTCCCAGCGAATGCCTGACTCACGAAACGCATGACCCGGGGACGACTATTTCCCCGGCTAAAACAGATAAGCTTCGCAATGAGAGTCCTAAATGTGCCGATACGACGCTCGATTCTTGCCTGCCATACGGGCACACCACCCGATCGTGGTGCACGGTTAAATTCAGGGAATTTAACGCGTGCAACACGACAAGCGGTAATAGCTCCACAGTAAAGAATCGAGTGGGTATCGAGCAAATCATTGCTAGTCCGTAAGTACGGAGCTAGCAACGCATTCAGGGCTCCCATCAACGCCAGATTTCGTCTATGCATGGGTAAGCGTGGTAGCCGTGGTCTAGAATTAGGTGCAAACCTATATTGAGAGATCACATCCTCTAAAGTACTCCTTAATTGCTCGCTTACCTGGACAGATATATCACTCGTATCATCTCCCACGTCGAGCACGGTATCCACTAAAGTGGCACTAGTTGCAACCGTGTGTGTAGCAGGTGACGGTGCTCTCGTTGACGCTGGAGCTGGTCGAGTAGATAACACTTCCAGGCGTAGTCGATCAAGCACAGGTTGATCCAACAACTTGCATCGTTGGATAGCCCGCACTTGATCCGATAGTCGCTGGACGGCAACGGTCATTGTTGGTTCAAGAGCCTGAAACAAAGGAAGCATCCTTGAACGGTACGCAGTCAGGTTGGTTTCCCCTTCTGTAGCCTCATAATATGCCCGCATGACGTTTTCATTGATGGATGAAGTCCATCGCATGCGGTGCACAATACCACCGGTAGTGGGGACCCTACTCGAAGCTGGTAGGCTTCGGGGCCCCAAACTGCTCGGCGGCCGGCCTCTCCCTCGCCGGCGTACAGGTGTTGGCGACGTCGGCGGGGAAAAATACTCATCACTTGACGATGAACTCGACGCCTCAGCAAGCACTTGTGTCGCAGGAGTGCGGTCCAGCGCTTGCGAGGCGGAGCTAAGTGATGAGTCCGGGGGTGTTATCTGTGCATTTTTACTCCTGGCTCTTGTTATCATCGCTATCCATAATCATTCATAAAATTTATTTTCTCGTAACATTCTGATATTTTGATAGTTGACGTTTGTCAAAACTTCGCTTCATATTTGCAGACTTTGGTATTCTTGTAATAAATTGTGAAATATAATATTTATGGATTTTTTGGTGATATAATTTAGAAATCAGTAAGAATTTTAAAAATTGAGGAAGATATTTGAGATAAAAATATTAAAATATTTTATTGATGAAAATGACGTATGTACAGATGTCCAGAGTTGCCAGTTATTATTATTATATTATTATTATTATTTCCTTTATTTAACTTAATTACATATTTAATACATTTTTAAATAAATCTATAAAAAATACAAATATATTTAAAAATATAAAAAATAGTGACCCACCGGCATCGGGTACAAGGACCAAGCTACCGGTGGTTAGGGCTCCAGAGAGAGGAATTTCCTCACGATGCGTGCCGTATCGAGCAACACTGCCTTCTGCATCAGGCCCTTAATCCAACCGTCTAACGAGAGCCTCTGTAGGTGTTGGTCGAGGCTCTTGGCGATCAGTCCATGCACGGAAACGACTATCGGTACAATAACAGCTGAGCTTACAGGCCACATGTCGACAATCTCGTGTGCCAAATGCAAGTACTTTACTTGTTTGTCTTTTTCGGCTTTCACGAGATTGCCGTCATGCGGAATAGTAATATCAACTATTATTGCACGGCGCTCTAACCGATCTACAATCCTAAGGCCACAATCCTAAGGCCTATTTGCAACAATAGTCCTGTCAGTGATAATAGATCGGTCCCAGTACAATGTGATATGATCATTTTCGAGAACTGGGTCGGGCACATACTTGTAATACGGTACTTCTGAATCCACGAGTTTGTATTTCAGAGCAAGTTGTTGATGGACAATCCTAGCTACTTGGTTATGCCTATGCAAATACTCGCCGTTAGCCAAACTAGAACAACCAGAGATAATATGCCTAAGGGACTCTCCAGGACGGTGGCACGCCCGACATATGTCAACCGTACCATCCTTCAGAATATACCTCCGGTAATTTTTAGTCATGACAACTTCGTCCATAATTGCAAAGACAAACCCTTCGGTTTCTCCAAATAGATTACCGAATCGTAGCCAGGATACTGATGATTTTAAATCAATATCAGGTCCATGTAGGGCCTGAAAGAAACGTCCATGTAACTCTTTACCCTTCCATACATCCATGCGGTCATTGGTACTTAGTATTATAGGATTGCGCCAGTTCTCTTTAGCCAAACCGAGCGGGGTAAATCCGTTGTCTACTGCAGCAACATCACGATGCAAATCCTCGTCCACCCGCAGGAAGTATTCCCTAAGATTGCACACCTCACGGTTGTGAAGGGTCTTAGCATTAAGAAAGCCTCGGCCCCCACACTTCCGTGGTATGTACAATCTCATTACAGATGAACGCGGATGATGCATTCGGTATGTAGTGAGTAGCGTACGGACTTTTCTATCCAAGGCGTCAAGTTCTGTCTGAGTCCATCTGAGTATACCAAACGAGTACACTAAAACTGGCATGACCCAACTATTGTAGGCTCGCACCTTGTTACCGCCCGATAAAAGACTCTTAAGAACTTTTTTCAGGCGGCCAAAGAAGCGTTCCCTCAATAATTGTTTCATGTCAGTCTCTGATATGCCTAACGCTTGTGACATACCCAGATATTTATAAGTATCGGTTGCCGAAAGGGACCGAAGTTGAGTGGAATCCGAAAGTTGTATTCTTTCGGAATCCACTATCCCACCCTTCTTCACATGCATGCTTGCACATTTGTCTACGCCAAATTCCATTCTGATAGAATTACTAAAGGTTTCCGTTACCTTTAGTAATTCCATCAGTTGGTGACTGTTTGGGGCAAGTAATTTTAAATCATCCATGTAAAGAAGGTGAGACAAAACCTGGCCATCTTTCCGCAACCGGTACCCTAGACCTGAATTCTCCAGCAAAGCGCTGAGAGGATTCAGGGCCAGACAAAACCATAAAGGACTCAGACTATCGCCCTGAAATATACCACGCTCGATCTTTATCGGTCCATCATTACCACAAGTCTGTCGGCATCCTGAATAGCACAAGACGGTCTTCCATTGCCCCATGCATGTCCCTAAGAAGGTACATAGAGTTGCATCAATCTTATACAACTCCAGCACCCTCCTAAGCCATGAATGAGGCACAGAGTCATAGGCCTTCTTGTAATCTATCCAGCATGTCGCCAGATCCTTGCGATTACGGCGTACCTGTTGGCTAATAACCATATCCATAATTAGGAGCTCTTTAGTGCCACGAGCCCCACTTCTACATCCATTTTGAGAGATTGACATGATGTTGTTGTCAGTTATGTGGCGCGTTATTTTTTGTCTCAAAATAGATGTGAGAAGCTTATAGACCGTTGGTAGGCATGTAATTGGTCTATAATTTTTAGGCTCTATGGCACTACCAGATTAGTATAAGAGATGGGTCATACCAGTAGTTAGAAAATCGGGAAGCGATCCTGATTCCAAACATGATTGGAATTGAGCTGCCAACCGTCCGTGTGAACTACGGAACCATTTTATCCAAAAATTGTGCAGTCCGTCTGGTCCTGCTGATTTCCAGTTCGGTAACAGACGGACTGCGTTGGTGACATCACTATCTATGAATTTTAATGGTTCCATAGTTTGTATCGGTTCACACAGACGATTAACATCCCGCATCCAACCATCCTCTGTGTGGCTGACAGGAGCCGACCAGATGCCACTCCAGAATGCAATGGTGGCATCATCATCTGGCCGGCGCTCGTCAATCACACTTGAATCAGATCGCTCCCAATCTCTGTAGACCCATCTCTCATCTTTTTGGAACATGCAGTTTTGGGAATACCGGTCCACTCTTTTTTTATATCTTTTTATACGATTTGCCCACGCATAGACTTTTTGCTTCAGGTAGTCAATGCGCTCTGTGACCCGAAAAGCAAATTCTTGGGATTTAATATTAGTCCCCAAGAATGCCCGGTTCACAAAGCGCATCACTCTAGGGCGAGTATTATTATTATTATTTCGTTTATTCATTAACATACTTATTTTATACATTTTTAAATAGATTTATAAAAAAAACAAATACATTTAAAAATATAAAAAATAGTGACCCACCAGTAGCGGAGTAGGACCCAAACTACCGGCGGTGGAGGCTACAGACTAAGAAACCTCCTAACAATACGGCACGTGTCGAGGATAACAACCTTCTGAATCTGACTCTTGATCCAACAATCTAACGAGAGTCTCTTGAGATGTTGGTCGAGACTCTTCGCTATTAATCCGTTAGCCGAAATGACCATCGGCACAATGATCGTCGAGTCTACGTCCCACATGGCGGTTATCTCGAAGGACAGATCAAGGTACTTGCTAAGTTTGTCCTTCTCTGCCTTCACGAGATTCTCGTCATGCGGGACGGCGATATCGACGAGCACTGCCCGACGCTGGGTCCGATCAACCAACACGATATCAGGCCTATTGGCAACAATAGTCCTGTCCGTGATGATTGATCGGTCCCAGTAGAGCAACGCACGACCATTCTCGAGAACTGGCATTGGTGTGTACTTATAATATGGTACCTCGAACTCAATAAGGCCGTATTGAAGAGCAAGTTGCTGATGGATGATCCTGGCTACTTGATTGTGCCTATGCAAGTACTCGCTGTTAGCAAGATACGAACAACCGGAAATGATGTGGCGAAGTGATTCACCAGGACGGTGGCATGCTCGACAAATGTCGACCGTACCGTCCTTCATGATGTATTTCCGATAGTTGTTCGTCTTAATAACTTCATCTGCAATTGCACAGGCAAAACCTTCAGTTTCCCCAAAGAGGTCACCGAAACGTAGCCAGTTCACCGATGCGGGCAGGTCTACATCGGGTCCTCTTAAGACTCGGTAGAACCGCCCGTGTAGCTCCTTGCTCTTCCATACGTCCTTACGGTCTTCAGTACTTAACACCTTTGGTTTACGCCAGTTCTCGTTAGCCAAGGAAAGAGGTGTCAGGCCCTTGTCAACCATCACAACATCGCAATGAATGCCACACCCATTCTGTAGGAAGTAATTCCTCAGACTGCACACTTCACGGTTATGGAGGTTCTTGGCATTTAAAAATCCTCGACCCCCCAACTTCCGTGGAATGTACAGTCTCATGACAGAAGATCGTGGGTGTAACATTCGATGCAATGTCAGTTGTTGACGGACTCGCCTATCCAGGGCGTCTAGTTCCGTTTGAGTCCACCTAAGTATGCCAAAGGAGTACAGCAATAAAGGCATTACCCAACCGTTGAAAGCCCGTATTTTGTTACCGCCGGACAAAAAACTGTTAAGAACTTTTGTCAGGCGGCCAAAAAAACGTTCTTTCACCGATTTCTTAATGTCCTCTACCGCTATACCCAATGACTCTGACATACCTAGGTATCTGTATGTTTCGGTCTCGGAGAGAGATCTGAGAGTTATTATCTCAGAAAGTTGTAAATTCGGTGAATTTACAACCTTCCCCCGCTGTACATGCATAATCGCACACTTATCAACACCGAACTCCATCTTAATGGCATTACTAAAAACTTCCGTAGTTTTTAGTAATGTCACTAAATCTTGGTGCTTCAGTGTGAACAGTTTGAGGTCATCCATATACATCAGGTGAGAAATAACCTCACCCCCTCTACGAAACCGATAGCCTAGCCCTGAATCCTTCAGCAATGTGCTAAGTGGATTCAGTGCTAAACAGAACCACAATGGACTCAAACTGTCGCCCTGGAATATACCACGCTCAATCCTTATCAAGTCATGCGGACCAGAAGCGCACTCACCACTACCTGGTTGACGAAGTACTGTGGTCCACTGCCCCATACATGAGACTAAGAAGGATTTAAGAGTCGGATTAATTTTATACAACTCTAAAATCCTCCCCAGCCATGAATGAGGCACCGAATCATAGGCCTTCTTGTAGTCAATCCAGGCAGTAGAGAGGGCGCCCCTACTCCGCCTAACTTGTTGGCTAATGGTCATGTCAATAAGGAGTAGCTCCTTAGTACCACGTGACCCAGCCCTACATCCATTCTGAGCCCTATCTAAGATGTTATTTGACATTATATGTGAATTTATTTTAGTTCTCAGAATAGATGTAAGGAGCTTGTAGATAGTAGGTAAGCAAGTGATAGGTCTATAGTTTTTAGGTTCCGTGGTACTACCTGATTTATGGAGCAGGAAGGTGATGCCAGTGGTCATAAAAGCGGGTAAGGAACCAGACTCGAGGGCTTCTTGATACTGTGTTGCCAAGCGTTCATGCGAGCTTCGAACCCACTTGATCCAAAAGTTGTGCAATCCGTCCGGCCCAGGACTTTTCCAGTTCTGTGCCGTACGTATTGCGCAACTAACGTCTTCGGAGTTTATTGTAATAGACTCCATGGGCTCGATGTTATCGCATTCACGCTCGACAACACGGATCCAATCACCCTCCGAATGTTCGACGGGCATCGACCATATGTCACGCCAAAATTGATTCATGGCGCGAGCATCGGGCAGTTGTCCGTCGCTCAAACGTTGTCCAGTTCCCTCCCACTCTCGGTACACCTTCCTTTGGTCACTTTGGAAGATACGATTCTGCCAGTATCTGTCTACACGCTCTCTATAGCGACGAATACGACTCGCCCATGCATATACTTTCTGCTTTAGAAAGTCAATACGTTCCGTGACATTAGCTAAGTATTGCTGGGAGCTAATACCGGTCCCAGCGAATGCCTGAGTCACGAAACGCATGACCCGTGGACGATTATTTCCCCGGCTAAAACAGATAAGCTTCGCAATGAGAGTCCTAAATGTGCCGATACGTCGCTCGATTCTTGCCTGCCATACGGGCACACCACCCGATCGTGGTGTACGGTTAAATTCAGGGAATTTAACGCGTGCAACACGACAAGCGGTAATAGCTCCACAGTAAAGAATCGAGTGGGTATCTAGCAAATCATTGCTAGTCCGTAAGTACGGATCTAGCAACGCATTCAGGGCTCCCATCAACGCCAGATTTCGTCTATGCATGGGCAAGCGTGGTAGCCGTGGCCTAGAATTAGGTGCAAACCTATACTGAGAGATCACATCCTCCAAAGTACTCCTTAATTGCTCGCTTACCTGGATAGATATATTACTCGTATCATCTCCCGCGTCGAGCACGGTCTCAACTAAAGTGGCACTAGTTGCAACCGTGTGTGTAGCAGATGATGGTGCACTCGTTAACGCTGGAGCTGGTCGAGTAGATAACACTTCCAGGCGAAGTCGATCAAGCACAGGTTGATCCAGCAACTTGCATCGTTGGATAGCCCGCACTTGATCCGATAGTCGTTGTACGGCAACGGTTATTGTTGGTTCAAGAGCCTGAAACAAAGGGAGCATCCTTGAACGGTATGCAGTCAGGTTGGTTTCCCCATCTGTAGCCTCATAATATGCCCGCATGACATTTTCATTGATGGATGAAGTCCATCGCATGCGGTGCACAATACCACCGGTAGTGGGGACCCTACTCGAAGCTGGTAGGCTTCGGGGTCCCAAACTGCTCGGCGGCCGGCCTCTCCCTCGCCGGCGTACAGGTGTTGGCGACGTCGGCGGGGAAAAATACTCGTCACTTGACGATGAGCTCGACGCCTCAGCAAGCACTTGTGTCGCAGGTGTGCGGTCCGGCGCTTGCGAGGCGGAGCTAAGTGATGAGTCCGGGGGTGTTGGGTGTGCATTCTTACTCCTGGCTCTTGTTATCATCTTTATACATTATTCATAATTCATCCTGTTAATTTTTTCGAAACAATTTTTGATATTTTGATGGTTGACGTTTGTCAAAGCTTCGTTTCATATTTGTAGATTTTGTTGTTGTTGTGATTCTTGTAATAAATTTTGAAATATAATATATAATGAACTTTTTGGTAATAATATTTTGAAATCTGTATGAATTTTATAAATTGAGGCAAGATTATTTTAGATAAAAATATTAAAATATTTTATAGATGAAAATGACGTATGTACAGATGTCTAGAGTTATTATTATTATTATTATTCGTCGACAAACGTCAACCATCAAAATATCAAAAATTGTTTCGAAAAAATTAACAGGATGAATTATGAATAATGTATAAAGATGATAACAAGAGCCAGGAGTAAGAATGCACACCCAACACCCCCGGACTCATCACTTAGCTCCGCCTCGCAAGCGCCGGACCGCACACCTGCGACACAAGTGCTTGCTGAGGCGTCGAGCTCATCGTCAAGTGACGAGTATTTTTCCCCGCCGACGTCGCCAACACCTGTACGCCGGCGAGGGAGAGGCCGGCCGCCGAGCAGTTTGGGACCCCGAAGCCTACCAGCTTCGAGTAGGGTCCCCACTACCGGTGGTATTGTGCACCGCATGCGATGGACTTCATCCATCAATGAAAATGTCATGCGGGCATATTATGAGGCTACAGATGGGGAAACCAACCTGACTGCATACCGTTCAAGGATGCTCCCTTTGTTTCAGGCTCTTGAACCAACAATAACCGTTGCCGTACAACGACTATCGGATCAAGTGCGGGCTATCCAACGATGCAAGTTGCTGGATCAACCTGTGCTTGATCGACTTCGCCTGGAAGTGTTATCTACTCGACCAGCTCCAGCGTTAACGAGTGCACCATCATCTGCTACACACACGGTTGCAACTAGTGCCACTTTAGTTGAGACCGTGCTCGACGCGGGAGATGATACGAGTAATATATCTATCCAGGTAAGCGAGCAATTAAGGAGTACTTTGGAGGATGTGATCTCTCAGTATAGGTTTGCACCTAATTCTAGGCCACGGCTACCACGCTTGCCCATGCATAGACGAAATCTGGCGTTGATGGGAGCCCTGAATGCGTTGCTAGATCCGTACTTACGGACTAGCAATGATTTGCTAGATACCCACTCGATTCTTTACTGTGGAGCTATTACCGCTTGTCGTGTTGCACGCGTTAAATTCCTGAATTTAACCGTACACCACGATCGGGTGGTGTGCCCGTATGGCAGGCAAGAATCGAGCGACGTATCGGCACATTTAGGACTCTCATTGCGAAGCTTATCTGTTTTAGCCGGGGAAATAATCGTCCACGGGTCATGCGTTTCGTGACTCAGGCATTCGCTGGGACCGGTATTAGCTCCCAGCAATACTTAGCTAATGTCACGGAACGTATTGACTTTCTAAAGCAGAAAGTATATGCATGGGCGAGTCGTATTCGTCGCTATAGAGAGCGTGTAGACAGATACTGGCAGAATCGTATCTTCCAAAGTGACCAAAGGAAGGTGTACCGAGAGTGGGAGGGAACTGGACAACGTTTGAGCGACGGACAACTGCCCGATGCTCGCGCCATGAATCAATTTTGGCGTGACATATGGTCGATGCCCGTCGAACATTCGGAGGGTGATTGGATCCGTGTTGTCGAGCGTGAATGCGATAACATCGAGCCCATGGAGTCTATTACAATAAACTCCGAAGACGTTAGTTGCGCAATACGTACGGCACAGAACTGGAAAAGTCCTGGGCCGGACGGATTGCACAACTTTTGGATCAAGTGGGTTCGAAGCTCGCATGAACGCTTGGCAACACAGTATCAAGAAGCCCTCGAGTCTGGTTCCTTACCCGCTTTTATGACCACTGGCATCACCTTCCTGCTCCATAAATCAGGTAGTACCACGGAACCTAAAAACTATAGACCTATCACTTGCTTACCTACTATCTACAAGCTCCTTACATCTATTCTGAGAACTAAAATAAATTCACATATAATGTCAAATAACATCTTAGATAGTGCTCAGAATGGATGTAGGGCTGGGTCACGTGGTACTAAGGAGCTACTCCTTTTTGACATGACCATTAGCCAACAAGTTAGGCGGAGTAGGGGCGCCCTCTCTACTGCCTGGATTGACTACAAGAAGGCTTATGATTCGGTGCCTCATTCATGGCTGGGGAGGATTTTAGAGTTGTATAAAATTAATCCGACTCTTAAATCCTTCTTAGTCTCATGTATGGGGCAGTGGACCACAGTACTTCGTCAACCAGGTAGTGGTGAGTGCGCTTCTGGTCCGCATGACTTGATAAGGATTGAGCGTGGTATATTCCAGGGCGACAGTTTGAGTCCATTGTGGTTCTGTTTAGCACTGAATCCACTTAGCACATTGCTGAAGGATTCAGGGCTAGGCTATCGGTTTCGTAGAGGGGGTGAGGTTATTTCTCACCTGATGTATATGGATGACCTCAAACTGTTCACACTGAAGCACCAAGATTTAGTGACATTACTAAAAACTACGGAAGTTTTTAGTAATGCCATTAAGATGGAGTTCGGTGTTGATAAGTGTGCGATTATGCATGTACAGCGGGGGAAGGTTGTAAATTCACCGAATTTACAACTTTCTGAGATAATAACTCTCAGATCTCTCTCCGAGACCGAAACATACAGATACCTAGGTATGTCAGAGTCATTGGGTATAGCGGTAGAGGACATTAAGAAATCGGTGAAAGAACGTTTTTTTGGCCGCCTGACAAAAGTTCTTAACAGTTTTTTGTCCGGCGGTAACAAAATACGGGCTTTCAACGGTTGGGTGATACCTTTATTGTTATACTCCTTTGGCATACTTAGGTGGACTCAAACGGAACTAGACGCCCTGGATAGGCGAGTCCGTCAACAACTGACATTGCATCGAATGTTACACCCACGATCTTCTGTCATGAGACTGTACATTCCGCGGAAGTGGGGGGGTCGAGGCTTTTTGAATGCCAAGAACCTCCACAACCGTGAAGTGTGCAGTCTGAGAGATTACTTTCTACAGAACGGGTCTGACATTCATTGCGATGTCGTGATGGTTGACAAGGGCCTGACACCTCTTTCCTTGGCTAACGAGAACTGGCGTAAACCAAAGGTGCTAGGTACTGAAGACCGTAGGGACGTATGGAAGAGTAAGGAGCTACACGGGCGGTTCTACCGGGTCTTAACAGGACCCGACGTAGACCTGCTCGCTTCGGTGAACTGGCTGCGTTTTGGGGACCTCTTTGGGGAAACTGAAGGTTTTGCCTGTGCAATTGCAGATGAGGTTATCAAGACGAACAACTATCGGAAATACATCATGAAGGACGGTACGGTCGACATTTGTCGAGCATGCCACCGTCCTGGTGAATCACTTCGCCATATTATTTCCGGTTGTTCGTATCTTGCTAACACCGAGTACTTGCATAGGCACAATCAAGTAGCCAGGATCATCCACCAGCAACTTGCTCTTCAATATGGCCTTATTGAGTTTGAAGTACCGTACTATAAGTATACACCAGTGCCAGTTCTTGAGAATGGTCGTGCATTGCTCTACTGGGACCGATCAATCATCACGGACAGGACTATTGTTGCAAATAGGCCCGATATCGTGTTGGTTGATCGGACCCAGCGTCGGGCAGTGCTCGTCGATATCGCCGTCCCGCATGACGAAAATCTCGTGAAGGCAGAGAAGGACAAACTTAGTAAATACATTGATCTGTCCTTCGAGATAACCGCCATGTGGGACGTAGACTCGACGATTATTGTCCCGGTGGTTGTTTCGGCAAACGGATTAATAGCGAAGAGTCTCGATCAACATCTCAAGAGACTCTCGTTAGATTGTTGGATCAAGAGTCAGATTCAGAAGGTTGTTATCCTCGACACGTGCCGTATTGTTAGGAGGTTTCTTAGTCTGTAGCCTCCACCGCCGGTAGTTTGGGTCCTACTCCGCTACTGGTGGGTCACTATTTTTTATATTTTTAAATGTATTTGTTTTTTTTTTTATAAATGTATTTAAAAATGTATAAAATAAGAATGTAAAGGAATAAACGAAATAATAATAATAAATACTCTTTATTGTACACAATATAACAACAAATGGTTTATGACAAGTCTTAAAAAAAAAAAATAATGTACAACAGGCGGCCTTAGCTTTTAGCCCGTATATAATTAGATTTAGCTGTTGAACATACTTTTTTGAATAGTTTGGAGTACTTTTTAATCTGTTCAATTACTTGTGGCTCATTAGTAGATGCCTTTGTCTCGTATAAATCATATAATTTCCTTCTACTTTTATAGATTCCAGGCGTAGCCCAATCACTAAATTTAATTTTGAATTGATTTACATTTATTGTTTTTTTAGTGAAAATGTTATCACATTCGTATTTGATTACTCCGAACAAATCTCAGTAATGATCATTCGGGTTTTTATCATTATTCAACCCAAAAGAGGTACTTTATTCTTAATGTTTTCTTAAAATTTTTCTAATCTATAAGTTGTGATTTACAAACAATATTTTTTGATAATGGAACATGTTGGAACTTAAATCTAGCTAACTGACCTGCATGATCTGAATTTATAAAATGTATTATAGATTTCTCATCTACATCGCTGTTAGAAAAAATATTATCTAAGCAGGTAGCTGATGTGGATGTGGTGCGAGTTGGTTCACAAAAAAGATTTTGTAAGTTAAAAGATTTAAAAAGGTTGAGGAACCTTAGCGCGTTCTGAGAGTTTTCTAAAATATTAATATTAAAATCGCCACAAACAACTATAGTCTTCTTACATTTACATACCTTTTTTAAGGCTTCCTCCATAATGGACTCAAACAGGTAGTAATCTCCAGAAGGAGGTCTATAGACGCTAATAATAATATATTGTTCTAGCTCTGCACATGATAGTTCAATATTTCGCTCACTTGTGAGTGCTACTACGGCTTTTCGGTCTTTTGATTTTAATTTGTCATTAATTAAAATGAGAGATCCACCTCTTATAGCAGAATCTCTAGTAAACGCACTAATGATTTTATAATTATCAATATTAACTAAGAGTTCATGCTTTTTTAACCAGTGTTCAGTTAAACAAAGTACATGGATACGTTTTTCATTTAAAAATAATTCTAGTTCTAACTCTTTGCCAGAAAAGCCTTCAATATTTTGATGAATAATATTCATGAACATAGACTTTTCCTTAAATTTAATTTGCTAGGGATTTCCTCTATTGTCCTACAACTAAGTTTAAATTATTGTCACCCTTTTTTGGAACAGATTCCAAGGTCACAAGACAAATATTGTCACTTTTCTGCTCAATAAAAGCAGATTGTTTAACCAAGTTTTTGGCTGAATAACTAATAAAATATGATAGCGAAGATGCTATCTGTCTCCTAAAAATATCTATTCAAATAGAATTTATCTTCCGTCAATAACAATTTATTTTCTAAATACATGTTAATGTCAATCAGATGGAATTTATTTGGATTATGAAATGTCAATGTATGTATTGTTTGATTTAGCTTATATCTAAGATTGTTTTCGGCCTGTGACAAGCCACGGCTATAAGGAAGTGTGAATAAAATAATGTTTTTAACATCTAATAAGCTCAGTATTTCTAAACAGTTTACAATTGCATTTCTGTCTGCATTTCCCCTATCTCCCACCAAAATTAAAAGTGTACAGTTGCTGTTTAAATTACAATTTTTATTTTTTTTGATAATGTTACAGTAAGTTAATCCCGGCATACAATAGTTAGTAACATTTTGTTCTAAATATGAACTAAGTAACTTGCCCATTGATTTCCCTAATTCATCACAAAACATCACTATTTCAGATTTAATCATATTTTGTTTGGTGAAGGAACTACTGGGTTTCTTTATTGACTCAAGGGCTTATGTTTGAAGTCAGCGAGGACTTACAGACCGGCTCAGGACTAATTAAATGGTTGTTTGATGTCAATGTGGAATTTGGACTCATAAGATCCTCCATGGCCAGAATGTATTCCTGATACTCACTTTTAACATTACAATACCTGTCAGTCATTATGTCTAGTGATTTTTTTAAATTATTAATTTCTGATTCTAACTTTAAAATATTGTTATTATGATCAGAGATATTATTTTCAATTAATAATGAATACATGTCAAGTTCATCGCCTAGTTGCCTTCTCTCATTAATATACTTGACCTTTTTGTACATACTTTTTTGTCTTTTAATAAGTTTTTGTGTTTTTCTTATGTATTTATTAATTTTCACATATTTCTTAATTTTGTTTCTACTGCACTCAACTATGCCCATCTTGTGATTGGAACAATGAGCTGTTAAGGTATCATCCTTTGTTAAATCTATAGTAATTGTGGGTTCTAAGCTGGGTTCAGTAGCAACAAGGCTGGGCACACTACCAACTAACTCCTCAAACAAGTTATGGGTATGGGATACTATGGTGTCAGGTTTCTCAGCCTCAAGGTGGGAAATGAGGTGGTGGGCTTCGTGCAGTTCCTGTTCCAAGACTGACATGCGCTTGAGACCCTGTTTATACTCGTCACTACACTCTCTGAACCCAGTCACAATATTTTGTAATCTGTCCCGCTCATCTAACACTAACCTATTCTCTGTGTGCATCTCAGCCATCTGCTTTTTTATGAAGTCGTATTTATTTAGGCTAACAAATAGTTCCTTTTCATTTTCATCTCTTTCCCTATGCAACTGTTTAATCAACGTTTTGGATACCTCTAATTCCTTCAATGTCAGGTCAAGTTTTCTCAAGATATCTTCTTGTTTAGCCTCATCACGGCGAGCAGAATACATGCTACGTGTGACTGGCATTACGATATTATAAATTTATACTGACTTAGATACTAAAAAGCTAACTGATGAATACACTAAGTACACATAAATACGTAAGTAATGTCAAAAAGAATCTGATTGAATACACTACAACTTCAAAAACTAACAGGTACGATAATAAGTAGTTATTTATTAGTACGATTACCTGTATAAAAATCACTCAAATCACATTAAATCCGAGTTGATAAAGTTTCACTTTTAAAATTTTCAAACAGTCATTGACTTTTAGCCGGTAAAACAAAATACGCAAATATCACTAATTTCTTATTTATTTTACACTGGTTTTTACCTAGATACACTTTGATAATGGTAAGATTGTGTTTTGTGATGAATTTTAGCCCTAATTATCGAAAATATTAATAATAAATTAAAATAAATACAAGACGAAATGCGAACAGATGTTAGCCGTAGTCCTATATGTTATGATGACAGACACAACCGTTAAAAGTTGCGTGCCCTTTTCACAGTGTATATCAGAAAGTCACTATAGATACTATTGCTAGCTGGTTACAATCTTGGTTGGCTAATGGAAAACCTCCAAATGAAGTAGTAACTGATGATTCCGCAGCTTTAGTAGGTGCGGTGGTAAAAGTATTTTGTTGTTATAAATCCACCTCTGACTACTTAAATACATGTTTTAATATCTTAGAAAATGGAACCAATAAAATTCCAGCCTGTTATGTTCGCCTTGATACTTCCCATTTCATAAAAACGTTGTACAATCAAAGATTTTTTTTAAATATACACACTAGAGTAACAAAATTTTTTGTTGATTGCTAAATTCTCTTAAAAAAATGTGTTTCATACGAAGAAGTAAAGAAAATTATAGAAAATATTTTTGTTATAGCAAATAACAAACATCGTGGCAGTAGAAATAGAAATCCAACACGGTGTGAAATTGCAATTATAGAATAAAAAAATCGAATTAAAACTAATTTGCAGGAATGTGAAATGCAAAATGTAGATTCGGAAAATTACGTTCCAATTAAACATTCTTTATGGGAAGTATTAGATGAAGAAGAAAACTCGCTTCTAAAAATGTATAAAGATCTTGAAGAGAAAGAAAGTTTAATTAAACAATTATGTGATGCAGAAACCGAAATCGAAAATATTTATTACTTGCCGGAAATAAAGGACACCTTGATTAGGATTCTTAAAAAAAATTCCATTATGGGGAAATATAATGATTTATTTTAACAGTAATAATTATGCTCCAACCAGTTCAAATGTAGAAAGTTATACGAAAGATGTAAAAAAGTTATTTTTTAAAACAATTTAAAATAAGTACCGCGTAGATGAATTTATTATTAAACACGAGCCTTTGATAACCGGTTCCATACGTATAGCTTCAAGTGACTTGATTGATGTTCAAAAGGAACTGAAAATATTATCGAAGAAAAAATGAAACAAGTGACCGTAACAATATTACATCACAAATAAGTCCTCTCGTAAAGTATGAAATTGATGAATCATTTTATGAAAACTCAATTTTAGAAGTGAACCAAATTATATTGAAGACTGGCGGGGACTGGCGTCAAAACCGAAGCGAACTAAAAAACGAATCAATCGTCGTGCAAAATTACATATTTTACAAAATGGCAGCGTTTCTACTTCAGGAACATATGGATTCACATTTATTTATACGTGTGCTTTTGATTCCGTGGTCCAAAGTTTTTCAATTGCATATTTAGATCGATTCAATATTAGAAAATACATAAAAAACGATCTTTCAGAACTAACCAGAAGTTTGATCAGGTATACCAATCTAAAGAAAATCACTAAGAAGGCTAGGAAACCAAAAGATATTTACACTATTCGTTCTAAGGTATTGGCTAATATAAATAATACTGAGGGTAACCTATTGAAATCTCGAATTTCTGTTACCCGAATCTTAAAACCCCGAAAACGGTTGGCAGAACTTTTAAAAGACAGATGTAATGAATGACAACTTCTTAAAATTCCCTTTTTAATTTCTCAGGTGAATTAATTGCCAGATGCACTAAAACCAAATTTTCAAAAAGTTTTTTTTTGTTACCTATATTCTCATAATCCAGATATAGTTATACCAGATTCTCAGAATACTTTTTTTTGTTTCCCATAGTACCATTTTCCAAATAAACTATTGCCAGATTTATATGATAATCTTTTTATTTGGTTCCCATACAATCGTGTTCTAGCTAAACTATTGCAATAAGTAATATTATTTTTTGTTTCCCATGCTAACAATTTCCAGAATTATTACTAAACTACCCTACACTATTAACAAAATTTAATAAGCCTCAATTTTTTTGTAGGTCTAAATAATATTTTATTTATCTATCTAAACCTCTATATAGTTTTCGTCGAACCAGTTCGCTATTTCTTTACTATCTCCTGAAAATAAAAATTGCCAGTCAGTAAATTTATTGTTTTATTTGCCTATTACAGATAGGTTTAAGTGTCAAATTCGACTCACTAGGTTAGGTTAGGTTAAAACTGTGACCACCTACGCATGAGCCGAGCGAGCGGTGCCGAAGCAACGGCCGGCGAGTGCTAGAAACGACTTGCATTAATAGAAAAAAGAGATGGTTTTTAGTAGGTTACCCGGAACTGAACTATTTAGATGAGGTTAATATCTTCTTTAAACAAAATGGGTAGGTTAGGTTAGGTTAAAACTGTGACCACCTACGCACGGGCCGAGCGAGCGAAGCGAGCGGTGCCGCGGCAGCGGCCGGCGAGTGCCAGAAACGACTTGCATTAATAAAAAAAAGAGATTTCTCCCAGGTGAAAGTGACAACTGTGTAATATGACATTTTCATATAAAAAAATCTTGATTTTAAAAATCTGGATATTGTTTTTCTGGATATCAATTAAGTGTATTTCAAAAATTTGTGTTTTAAAAATTGGGCTTACGTGCATATGGATTACGGTCATCTGGATTTTGTGCATTTAGATTTCGTGTGTCTGGAACTCATTCGTCTGGATTCTAAAATGTCGTACAAATGAATAAATGGGCAAATGAAATTTGAAGTTGCGATTATATGGCTAACAAAACTTCGGAATTTTTAAAAACGGGATTATGAAAAAATGTCCATACGTTTTCGGGATTATGATATTCGGAATATTAAAATTCGGGATTAAGATAGGTAACCAATACTGAGGAATCATTTTAGTAGTTGCAAAAATTGTGAGTGTAATGTAACTTACATAATAGATAAAATACAAAGTTATGGTTTTTATAGTGCTAACAGATATTTGCATTGTACAAACCAGAACTGTGGAGTCAATAAAGATTCTGGCACAAAATGTAGTTGGATCCCAATAAATGTAGACATATTGACGACTAAAGGTATTGGAGCCCTTAATGAAGCTCTATTAATAAACGATTCTGAAAGGGAATGTAAATATCTATTATGTAATGACAAAACAATGGTGTTTGTTGGTTTTTGGAATAAAAGACAGGAGCTCGTAATAATACGTGTCGTGTATTTCAGTCGGCCATGTTACAAAGTGAGTAAGAAGGAAGTGAACATAGACAAGACAATATTGATATAATCTAAGCATAGACTAAACTAGGCTATGGCTTACAAGCTAATATAATATTATGACATCTTCCCTTTAAGTAACTTATTATAACTTATATTTTAGATTCTTATATAAAAATAACAAAACGCATTTTAGTGTTTTGACACGAGACAATTTGACGTTTTAAAAGATTCTGACAGTTGACATAATTTGACGTTGTCAATTTGACGATTGTTTCTAAATGTAAACAAACAATGGTTTACAACATTTTAGTTTACTAATTAATTACTTATAACTAAGTACATGACAATGAATACAAAACAATGTTTATAAGACTGTGTCTATAAGACGTTGTGGTTGCCTTATCTCTCTTCCTGAACTAGAATATTTCTTAATTGGTTGACTGCTAGTACGTTGAGGAGATTGACTATGAGAAATTTTAGAGTAATCATTTGTATAACAAGGAGTATAACTGATATAAGTTTGATTGGAACTGACTGGTTGAGTGTGAAAATTATTAGTCTGTGTGTTATGTGAATGAAAAGAATATTGAGACTTTGGTCTAAGTGTTATGTATTGTCTATTGCGACGATATGTACCAAATTTACTTTTTATGATATACGACCTAGGTTCAGGACCAACTTGTTGTATAATACCTGGAAACCAAGACGATTGTGGATGTTTTTGAAACATAACATGACTATTTACCTCCAAGGGTTTAAGATCTTTGGAATTTTTGTTGTAATACTCTTTCATCTTATGTAAATTTTGATTATTGACTTGTTTAAGATGTCTATAGTTACACAATTTTGGTTTTAAAAGTTTTTCTACTATAGGTAGCTTTGTACGAAGTCTACGTGACATGGAAAGTTGTGCTGGTGAACATAAATTGTTTTTGGGAGTATTGCGATATTGCAGTAATGCTAAATATGGATCAGTATTATCAAGTAAACATTTTCTAAGCATATTTTTAATTATGCCTACTGTCCGTTCTACCATACCATTTGAACGGCTGTGATAGGGACTGGAAGTGACATGGTGAATATTCCAATCTTGTGTGAAATCATGAAAAGATTTGGAATTCATCGGTGGACCATTATCTGACATTAATGTATGGGGAATACCATGACGAGCAAATATTGATTTTAGCTTGATTATGACTTGGTCTGCACTGTAACCATTACTTAAAATTGCTATCTCAACATATTTTGAGAAATAATCGACTACAATTAAGTATGTATGCTTGTTGAACTCAAAGTTTGTTGAACTCAAAGAAATCTATACCAACCTTATGCCAAGGAATGTATTTGTAATCATGTGGTAATAGACTTTCTTTAGTGTTACTCTTTCTTAAAGTGAGACAAATTTCACAATTACTGATGTAATTATCTATATCTTGACTAATATTAGGCCAGTAAATTGTATGTCTTGCCAAATTTCTACAACTATTCAAGCCTTGATGACCTTCATGTAATAGTTTTAAGAAATCTTTTCTTAAAGAAATAGGTATAATAACTCTATCTGACAAAAATAAAAGGTTATTAGCATAATGAATATCATCTTTAACAGGAAAGAAAGGTTTAATACAATCTTCTACTTTATGCTTTGAATTTGGAAATCCATTTTTACAGTAATTAATAAGAGTTTGGTCAGACCTGGTAGCTTGTTTAATTTGTTGTAACTTGAAAGGACTAAGTGACAAATTAGCAGTGAGTAAATTAACATGAAGTTTAACATCTTCATCCAATTCTACTAATGCATTTTCTGGTAATGCAGCACGGGACAATGTGTCTGCGACATATGAAGAATTAATTAGAGACTTTAATTTATTGAATTCTTTCTCATGACTGTCATTCCATGACCATATTGTGTTTTTATTAAGTAACTGTTTGATGTTTTTTTTGATAAATCTTTTATGAATGAGCCAAGAAAATTAATCATGCCCAGGAATCTCTGGACATCTGTGACATTCTTAGGCTGTGGCATGTTGCAAATTGAATTTACTTTAGATGGATCTACAGACACTCCATTTCTATTGAATATAAAACCTAAATACTTGACTTCACTTTGACAAATGTTACATTTATTACTATTAAATGTTAGACCTATATCTTTTGCACGACAAAGAACTTTTTCTAGGATTTGATCATGTTCTTGAATGGTTTTAGCATGTATAAGAAAGTCGTCCATCATTATTTTAATGCCTTGTATGTCACCAAACCGGGAAATCATTTCTTTATGAAAGATTTCTGGAGATGCATTGACACCAAACGGTAGCCTTAAAAAACGAAATCTGCCATAGGGGCTTATAAAAGTACATAGTTTGGATGATTCTTCATCTAAGACAAGATTCCAAAAGCCTGACTTAGCGTCTAAATTTGAAAAATAACATGAACCGTTTAGTTCTGCTTTAATTTCATCAATATGTGGAAATGGGTAATGTGAACGTTTAATAGCTTTATTTAACTTACGTGGATCTAAACATAATCTAATGCTTTCATCCTTTTTAGAGAAAATTACCATAGAGTTGACCCAATCAGTTGGTTCATCAACTCGAGCAATAATACCAGTGACTTCTAACTTATTAAGTTCTGCCTTGACTTTATCCTGTAATTTAAAAGGAATTTTTCTACTTGCGTCTACCGACGGCTTGACATTTTCGTTGAGAGTTAAATGACATTTATAGTTTTTAAGAGCTCCTATTCCATTAAAAACCTTACTATATTTCTTTAGTATTGACAGACTGTTTGACTCTGTAGGGACTTTGTGACACATTGACTGTGATATGACTTGACTTTGACTGTTAGACTGACTTGACATTGACTGTAACTTGTTGTTCTGGCTATGCTGACTAAGTGTGTAGTTTGGACTGTGTTCAGATATGTTTTCATCAAAGGTTACTGACTGTATTCTTTTTATGACTTTTAACTGTTGACATGACTGTCTACCCAGAATATTTTTGCAATCTAACTGTGTAATATGGAAACACAAGTTGTATGATTTGTCATTATACTTACATGGTAATGTACAATAACCGATTGTAGGTATACTTTGACCTGTAAATGTTGTCAAATTAAATGGTGTTTGTATAAGATTTATCTCTTGCAACGCTAGTTTTTCAAATGCTTTCTTAGACATCAAATTCACATCTGCACCTGAATCAATAAGTAAGCAGACAGATTGACTACAGATACTTAGGGTTATTGACCATTGGTCACTACAATTTACAGAATTACATTGATAAACAGCACCTAAAAAAGCTTGATCATCATTAGAAAAATCTTCTTGCACATAATTAACATATTTTTGCTTGGACTTACACATCTTTGAATAATGATTAAGTTTTTGACAGAAATTACATTTTGCACCAAGAGCAGGACATTTAAAACGATGTGTTTGACCACACTTTGGACATATTGAGTTATTCATAGACTGATTGTTACCTTTATAACCATTAGGACTGCTATAACTCGATGAATGGGATGTATTGTATGACTGGATAGGATTGTACCTTGACTGTTGACTGTGACTCTGACTTCTTGATTAACGATCCTGTGACTGCGGATTGTACCTTGATTGTTGACTGTGACTCTGAATTCTTGATTGACGGTCCTGTGACTGCGGATTATACCTTGATTGTTGACTACGACTATGATTTCTTGACTGATTTCTTGACTGACGATGTTGTGAATGACTTCTACTGGACTGTTGACTACTTCTGTTATGTACACTATCTATACTAGCTACAGATGAATTGGGATTTGTGCCTGATAATATTTGAACTTCTTTCCGGGACGATTCTAGTGACTTAGCAATATTTATAGTGGCATCTAAAGTGGTAGGCAATTCTTGCAAAATTTTCTCTTTAATGTATTGATTCTGATCATTTAGATTCCAACTAAATATATCTTTTAGTAAATCGTCTTGCAATTCACCAAAATTACACTGATGGGCTATATTTTTGAGATCTGTTATATAACTGTCCAGCTGTTCATTTTGCAGTTGCTTTCTGTTAAAAAGTTTATGCCTTATCATGGTTATATTGACTTTTGGGCTGAAATAACCTGCAAATTTGTCGATCAACACTTGTAGCTTGACTGTTTCGACATCTAGGTTGAAAGAATAAAATATGTGAAGGCAATCTGGTCCTATACAATGTAATAAAAGTGCAACTTGCCTATCTTCGCTTTCTTGATCATATTTAAATGCTTTGAGATATATTTTGAATTTGGTGATCCAATTTTTCCACGTGAGCGGCATGTTGGATGCATGAACGTCCATGTGCTTGAGGCGACCCGACGACGTTGAAGATTGGTCCATTTTTTTCTTTTGGTTGATCCAGTTCTTCCTAAGACACGCCAGTTTACACCACACCTGATGTTTGTTGGTTTTTGGAATAAAAGACAGGAGCTCGTAATAATACGTGTCGTGTATTTCAGTCGGCCATGTTACAAAGTGAGTAAGAAGGAAGTGAACATAGACAAGACAATATTGATATAATCTAAGCATAGACTAAACTAGGCTATGGCTTACAAGCTAATATAATATTATGACAAATGGTAAGTAAAATGTTTTAAGAAAAAACTTTTTAAAATTATATAATAGCATTAATTTTTCGCAGAATTAAAAGGACAACAAAACGTCGACAATTGTTTCGCCTCTAAACGAAGCATTATCAAGACTGTCTCAGAGAGAACAGCTGTTTGTTACGTACGTAAGGTACATAAGGTACGTTGTAAGGACTACTGTAAATTACAATGTACAGTAGTCCTTATATTAGAAAATACAATGTTTGCAGTTAATTAAAATGTGTCTGCTACATTAGTCGATTGCTTTGCTTCACCATTTTTATCTATAGGTACATAGGTAGGTATATAATTACTTGTCCCGACTGACTGATTCATCAACGCAGAGCCTAAACAGCTGGACCTACAAACTTGAAATTTTGGCAGTAGATGCTTTTTATGATGTAGGGATCCACTAAGAAAGGATTTTTGAAAGTTTCTCTGCTGAAGTGCCAAATTAAGGGATTAACGTTTGTATGGAAGTCCGTCATTTTTAAAGTTAGAAGCTCGATATTTTTACAACTGCTTGTGATTACAAATGAATGAATAATCAATTCAACGTTTTTTAAAATTTCACCCATAAGAGGGTGAAATAGGGGTTGTAAGTTTATTTGGGAACTTCGACATTTTTGAAGATAAAGGCATGAAAATTCATATACCTACCTACTACTGGTTAGAAATAAATGAATACGTGTATCAGCGTTTTCCAAAATGTACTACTAAGGGGTAAAATAGGCGATGAACGGTTATATGGAAAGTCGTCATTTTCGAAGTAAGAAGCATGAAATTTCATATAAGTAGCTGCTTCTGGTTACAAATAAATGTACATGTGTATCAGCATTTTTCAATATTTTGCTACTAAGGGGGTAAAATAAGGGATGAACGGATGTATGAAAGTCCGTCATTTCCAAAGTAAGTAGCACGAAATTCAATTTAAAGCTTCCTAAAGTTATCTTATATAGAAAGCAATGGTAAATATGATGTTCAAACTTTTCAATTCATAGCATTATTTCGCTAAAATAGACATAGACTCCCTGAGACAGTCTAGAGAATGCCTCGTGTAGAGGTGAAACATATTTCGACGTTTTAATGTCTTCTATTTTAGCGAAATAATGCTATGAATTGAAAAGTTTGAACATCATATTTACCATTGCTTTGTCATGGACTTTCGCCAGGTAACGCCTGATTCTATCCAATATTTGAGATCAGTTAGCATAACTATCCAGGCCAAATTATATATAAAGATCTTGAAGCTTCATAGAACAGCTAGCCAGAACCTCTGGTTTCACACGCTGTTCTCTTTGTGACAGTCTTGAGAATGCCTCGTGTAGAGGTGAAACAAATGTCGACGTTTTAATGTCTTCTATTTTAGCGAAATATACTATGAATTGAAAAGTTTGAACATCATATTTGCCTTTGCATTGTCATGGACTTTCGCCAGGTAACGCCTGATTCTATCCAATATTTTATCTTATATAATTATTATTTACCATTGGACCCAGAAGGTGGTGCTGCAATCGGGTTATAGGTATTTTTTTACGAATTTATTCCCGGGCGAAGCCGGGTCCCGGCCCCCGGGCCGCTAGTCATAGATAAAGATTTATATTCATCAATTCTGCGAAAAATTAATGCTATTATATAATTTTAAAAAGTTTTTTCTTAAAACATTTTACTTACCATTGTTTTGTCATGGATTTTCGCCAAGTAACGCCTGTTTCTATCCAATATTTATTATGTAATGGTAAAAACGCATACAAATATCAAGTATTAGACTTCGTATTTATTGAAATTAATTCGTCAATTGAAGTAGAAATCGATGACATTCCTAAAGAGATTACAATAAACGGTGACACCTTAAAAAAATTGTCTGTAATAGATTTTACTGGTGGTGAGTCAGGAGGCATGGGGCATTAGACGTCAAAGTGCTATCGATTACCAAAGAGAACTTGGAACTGCTACGATGATCTTAGGAAAAAAGTTTGTAGTAATTCCCAATTTACTGTACATACCGCACTGCATTATTTATACAAGGTAAATAGTATGAAGATTGGTCCTTAATTTTTAATAAATGTTTGGTAAGTTTTTTTATTCCTGTAGAGGTGTTTTTCCTAATAACTTCCAGAAATGTGATTGTTAATTTATATTTAGGTACTGCTGTAGGATATACAACAATAACATACAAAAATGTGATTCGGAACTGTGATTATTAATTTTTATTTACTATAGGATATTTAATAATAATAAAAATGTGGTTATAAACTAATAATTTTCTTGCCCAGCTGCTGCCAGCCTAGCAAATTATCTCGGATCGGCGCAGTATGCCTTAGGATCAGCTTTTGCTGGTGATTTTTTAAACATATTATGATTATTATAAACTGTGATTGCTCAACTTATAGTTATTTGTAAGTTAGTTATTGTGATTATAACATTGTAGCAGTAAATTTACAAAACTAGATAAGTAAGTGTTATTTTTGAGAAAGTTTTACTAATATTTGGAATACTATTTTTTATATATTTGAAACGACAATTTTTTTCTATTTAAATTGATTTTATTAGATTATTGTACTAATGTTAGTCTTATTTTGAATGGTAGGTATAACAATATAAATAATATATTTGAAGAGAATGAATGTTAACAAAAGCTGTGAAATAGTTTTTAATTGCCGTGAAGTCTGATTACTTTAGCCCTAGGGGGTAACTTTAAATAGTAATAAATAATGTAAGTAATTAAAAATGTTTTTTTATTGTTAAACGTTTTATTAATCGAACTATTGGATCTTGTAAATATAAAAAATTGTACACTAAAAAAAAAACTGTATAATATATTTCCTTTTTACAAATTTTCAAGATCTCAAATAGGTGCCTACTTATTTTATACATTTTATTGACTGCAATAGACTATTAGTGCCCAGACATTTTTTTGGGAAATATTTCACCCTACAAGCAATGAAGTAATACGAGTAGATTTCATTTACGCTTCAATTTCATTTATTTATAAAAAAAAGTTTTTGATATGTGAGAAAATACCACAATTATTCCCAATCACATAACCGCCCACAATTAGAATTTTTAATATTTATATCCAAAAACATGTGTGAACGACTGTACCTCATTTAACGTTAGTATGTAGAAGTTTACAATTAAATTTTATGGTTTTCTAGGTCCAATGTCAAGCGAAAATTGGACTGATATTGGGGGAGGGACACTTTAGGGTGTCCCTTCGTCCAGCATACTCACCATGGAATCCTGATATTTCATGAATGCCAAAAAATTGTGCTGAAATAGTGCTAATTAGTGCCCAAAGGAAAAAATAGTGCTCTTATACTTAAGAAATTGTTGATTATCTTGAAAGGGGTCAGACTATAAACTTTGATTATTACTGAACCTTACTGCGTCATTTACGAGAGGAAATAAAAGAAAAACGTCCAAGAATGATCAGAAGAAAAGTCCTGTTTCATCAAGATAACGCTCGTGTTCACACGTCTGTCCAATCAATGGCAGAAATTCACAACTGTGGCTTTGAACTGTTCATCCACCTTATTCACCTGATCTGGCACCGTCAGACTTTATTCTGTTCCCTAACCTAAAAAAGCACTTGGGAGGTCACAGATTTTTGACAAATGACGAGGTCAAAGGAGCAGTAGACGCATATTTTGACTCTTAAGGAAGAATCATTTTTTTCAACGGGCTTGGAAGGGAAGATGGCAAAAGTGCATTGAACTTGATGGTGATTACGTTAAAAAATAAAAATATATTTCATTTATTATGTATTTATTTTCTTGGTTAGGCCGATTACTTTTCAATCCACACTCGTATAATAGAGATAAGTTTTATATCTTTTGAGTGGTATGTCACACGATTTTATAGTTTAATGTATGTTATGTCAAACGATGTTATATAGGGTTTGACGCATTTGGTGCACTTCTCAACTTGTACACCATGCTCAAATGGTGAACTTAGCAACTGGTGCACTTCGCATTTGGTGCACTTCGCAACTGGTGCACTTCTCATATGGCACACTTCGCAACTGGTATTTAATGTATGTTATGCTTATAAAAATTAGTTATTTTAAAATTATATCAATCGTTCATTATATTAACTAATCGCTATATTAAATAAAATTATAGGTTCCGTTGTTTATATGTTGTTAATATTAGAGATTTTGTTGTTATATCATCTATTACTTACCCGATTTATATGAATTTTTTTTATTTCAGATATGCATAATCCTGGAAGAGGAAATGAAGTACAGGACGTCGACATAGGACCGAGTCTCTGTACGACTGCAATTGAAATAAGCTCAACCCAATATATCCGTACACACACTCTTGAGAAACCTTATAAATGTAGTGATTGTGTAAAATGTTTCACTCACAAGTGTCATTTAATTAGGCATGTGCGTACACACACCGGTGAGAAACCTTATAAATGTAGTGATTGTATGAAGTGTTTTAGTCAAAAGAGTAGTTTAATTACGCATATCCGTACACACACTGGTGAGAAACCTTATAAATGTAGTGATTGTGTGAAATGTTTTAGTCGAAAGAGTGATTTAATTAAGCATATCCGTATACACACTTGTGAGAAACCTTATAAATGTAGTGATTGTGTGAAATGTTTTACTAGAAAGAGTCATTTCATTGAGCATATCCGTACACACAATTGTGAGAAACCTTATAAATGTAGTGATTGTATGAAGTGTTTTAGTCAAAAGAGTAGTTTAATTACGCATATCCGTACACACACTAGTGAGAAACCTTATAAATGTAGTGATTGTGTGACATGTTTTAGTCGAAAGAGTGATTTCATTAGGCATGTGCGTACACACACTGGTGAGAAACCTTATAAATGTAGTGATTGTATGAAGTGTTTTACTCAAAAGAGTGATTTAATTAAGCATATCCGTATACACACTGGTGAGAAACCTTATAAATGTAGTGATTGTGTAAAATGTTTTAGTCAAAAGAGTAGTTTAATTACGCATATCCGTACACACACTAGTGAGAAACCTTATAAATGTAGTGATTGTGTGAAATGTTTTAGTCGAAAGAGTGATTTAATTAGGCATGTGCGTACACACACTGGTGAGAAACCTTATAAATGTAGTGATTGTATGAAGTGTTTTACTCAAAAGAGTGATTTAATTAAGCATATCCGTATACATACTGGTGAGAAACCTTATAAATGTAGTGATTGTGTGAAATGTTTTACTCGAAAGAGTAATTTAATTGAGCATATCCGTACACACAATAGTGAGAAACCTTATAGATGTAGTGATTGTATGAAGTGTTTTAGTCAAAAGAGCAGTTTAATTACGCATATCCGTACACACAATAGTGAGAAACCTTATAAATGTAGTGATTGTGTGAAATGTTTTAGACGCAAATGTCATTTAATTCGTCATATCCGTACACACACTGGTGAGACACCTTATAAATGTAGTGATTGTGTGAAGTGTTTTAGAGACAAGATTAATTTAATTAAGCATGTGCGTACACACACTAGTGAGAAACCTTATAATTGTAGCAATAAAATTGTGTGAAGTGTTTTAGACAAAATAGTCATTAGGCATAACCGTACACACACTGGTGAAAAACCTTATAAATATGTATTGATTGTGTGAAGTGTTTTAGACACAAGATACACACACTGGTGAGAAACCTTACAAATGTAGTGATTGTATGAAATGTTTTACTCACAAGAATGATTTAATAAGCCATGTGCGTGGTGAGAAACTTTATAAATCTAGTCATTGTATCAAGTGTTTTGTCGAAAGAGTAGTTTAATTACGCATATCCGTACACACACTGATGAGAAACCTTATAGATATAGTGATTGTGTGAAATGTTTTAGTTGAAAGAGTGATTTAATTAGGTATGTGCGTACACACACTGGTGAGAAACCTTATAAAAGAAGTGATTGTATGAAGTGTTTTACTTGAAAGAGTCATTTAATTGAGCATATCCGTAAACACACTCGTGAGAAACCTTATAAATGTAGTGATTGTATTGAGTATTTTGCTCTCAAGAGTAATTTAATTACGCATATCAGTACACACACTAGTGAAAAACCTTATAAATGTAGTGATTGTGTGAAGTGTTTTAGACGCAAGAGTAATTTAATTCGTCATATCCGTACACACATTGGTGAGAAACCTTATAAATGTAGTGATTGTGTGAAGTGTTTTAGAGAAGCGATTAATTTAATTAAGCTTGTGCGTACACACACTAGTGAGAAACCTTATAATTGTAGCAATAACATTGTGTGAAGTGCTTTAGACAAAAGATACACACACTGGTGAGAAACCGTATAAATGTAGTGACTGTATGAAGTGTTTTACTCAAAAGAGTACTTTAATTGACCATATCCGTATACACACTGATTGTGTGAATTTTTTTACTCAAAAGAGTAATTTAATTACGCATGTGCGTACACACACTAGTGAGAAACCTTATAAATGTAGTGATTGTGTGAAATGTTTTACTCAAAAGAGTTATTTAATTATTCACAACCGTACACACATTGGTGAGAAACCTTATAAATGTAGTGATTGTGTGAAGTGTTTCACAAACAAGAGGGATTTAACTAGGCATGTGCGGACACACTAGTGAGAAACCTTATAAATCTAGTGATTGTGTGAAATGTTTTACTCCAAAGAGTCATTTAATTAACCATAGTTATTGTCCTACAATATTCTCGTACATCAACAGAAACCTGCTTGGAGAGTAGCGGTTCTTTTACAGCTGCCATAATTTCAAATAAAAACACTTAACTAGGAATTTGAGGCAACTTAGATTTTTTTTTTAAATTTTAAGTTAGAACGGAATTACGTAAGCCTGGCTAGTTTTGAGAGTCTTTACCCTTGCCAGGTGCTTTCAAACAGGAAAATAAATACTAAAGTAAGTATTTACATCAACTTGGATTCTTATTTTATAGGCTACCACTAGAGACCTGCTAGTGGTAACGTCAATCGTCTAACAACCGCAAAAACTATGTGACGTCAGCGACAACTTGAAGTTGTAAATCAGTATGCATACCTACAGCTATGGATACCTACCTACTCGTAAGGGCTACATGAGTGGCGGATGCCTGACACTATAGTGTGTGTATACTTGTTTACTTACCAGGTACCTACATAATAATGTGTAACTGATAATGATTGTACCAATGTATTTTATCTCTCCCTTAGTGATGAATGATAATATATACTTACTGTTGTAATGAATAATATCTTGGTAGGTACTACTCGTAAATAATAGGGCTGTTTTGTATAAAAAACTGTGGATAATGCATCTGCCAGCTAAAGTCCTGCTGGGGTTGGTTTCAGAGTACAGGCGGACAGACACAATTTACCTAATGTAGTATAGTATTGTATTTATTGTTAATTGAATTTTAGTAATTACTTGTAAATATTTAAAATTGTATAATTTTTTTGTAACAACACGTTCCCACCCATAATATTAAATTACAAGCACTAATATATACTTATTAAATAAATAAATAAATAGTAAGGGCTGTCTCTTGTTTGTGACACGGCATTGACCATAGAGATGATATTGAGGCATTAACGTCATAATTATTGGTCAAATTATGCTGGTATTCGTAGGTCACACTATAAGTTTTGCGTAGCTTAAAAAAACAACATGTTAAAACCAAAACAATATGTTTATTGCTTTTCAAATTACTCTCCTTTACATTTTAAAAATGATTTCATGCGATCGAACCATTTTTTAAAACAGGAGGACCACATATCTGGAGGCATGTTTTCTACGTGCTGATTGAACGCTATCCTGCCTCTTCGGAGTTGGTAAAAGTGAAACCTCTCATCAAATCTTTGATTTTGGGGAAAGTACAGAAATCACAGGGTGCTAGGTCGGGGCTATGCTCAGGATGGGTGACGAGTTGTACTTTTTCGGAAGCCAAAAATGACTTTGTTTTGTTGGCCGTGTGTGAAGAAGCGTTGTCATGATGTAGGAGAACGCGGCTTTTGGGTCGTCTTTCGCGAACTTTTTCTAACACCCTGGGTAAACAAATGGTGGAATACCACTCGGCATTAACACTCTTTTGATCTTCTAGTGGAATTGTACAGATGGGACCCATACCTGAGAAAAAAATGCGATCATTTTTTTACCAACGTGTCTCGCCTGCCTCACTTTTGTTGGCTTGTTCTCATTTTCATACACCCATTCACAAGATTGCTGTTTTTTTTTTCGGGTTCAAAACAATAAATCCACGTTTCGTCTCCTGTGACAATGTCATAAACAGCATTAGAATGTCCGTGGTCGTACTTCAGTAGCATCTGTGAGCATCATTCCACGCGAGCCCGCTTCTGCTCCGCTGTCAGTTCATGAGGGATCCGACGACAACAAAGTTTCCGAACTTTCAATTCATCGTGTATAATTTTCTGGATTTGACTCATACCAATCCCCAATAGTTTCTCGAATTGTGTCATAGGTAATCCGCGGGTTCTCTTCAATTAACCGCTTAACAGTAGCCACATTATTTTCGTTGACGGCAGTTGAAGGCCGCCCTTCACGAAATTCGTCATGTAAAGAAACTCGACCTCTCTCAAATTCAGCAAACCAACGCCTCACGGTGCTCAAACAAGGTGCTTTTCTCCCAAAAGCATTCTGAAGACGAGGGGCACAGTCTTGCGGAGAGAGAGAACTTTTAAAATCATAAAGAATCATCGCTCTAAAATATTTTCGACTTAATTCCATTTTCGTTGCATACGTAGAACTTTGATGTGTGATAAAAAACAATTGACAAATGATTTCCCGCCAATTGTTATTTTTATTAATAAGAAGGTTGCAACGTTTAAAAAAATATAACATTCGAAATTCAAATAGTTCCGATTAGCTAGAAGTGCAAAACTTTTAGTGTGCCCCATGTATCATTTACTTTACTGGACAACCCTAAAGTTCGAATGATGTTCTCTGTAAACAAAAGAATGCGCTTTAATTAACGTCGGAGTGCAAGTTCTGTATGTAAGTACTCGTATTATATTCTCTATTATACCATAAAAATTCATATTAAGATACGAAAATATGAAATATTATTTATTATCTACGTCGTGTGTGATAGTCCATTGAATTGTATGGCGAGCGATATTGTATCTTAAGTTAAAATATTATAGTATCTTCGCTGTGTGCAGCGCGCCTTAGTGAACTCCACTGCTGGTGACGTAACCTGTTCTAAAGAGCTCTTCAATCTGTTCCCACCCTCTTCCTTCCGATCCCGAACAACGCGTGCCGGGCAGAGAGGCCACTCCCAGACAGTGGATAGCATGTTCGCCAGAACCGAACGTTTTAAACGTTCGTTTCTCTGCCGAACGATAGTGGCTTGGAACGCCCTGCCTGTACACGTGTTTCCTCCCACATATAACCCTGGGTTCTTTAAGCGGAGCGTGAAGAGGCACATCAGTAGGTCGTCAAGTTGAGGCCCCCCACTATCTATAGTATTGTGTGCTGCGAGAGTGGCCCACAATCGCTAGACGTCGTCACGACTTACCACCAGGCGAACCCAATATAAACAAAAAAAACCTACGACAAACTTATTATTTGCGGTTGGTACAGTACTCGGGTTTAGGGGTCGAACCGCAAAATTCTTCCAGTACCTCAGCGAGACCTCAGCGAGACGGCTGATGAAGCGCAGGTGCGGTTCCCGAACGCTGACCTAGTGTTTCTGGGGGACTTCAATGGCCATCACATTGAATGGCTGGGGTCCCTCAAGACTGATCATGCGGGTAGAGCCGCCCATGCGTTCGCTCTCTCCCACGGTCTGACCCAGATGGTATGCGGGATCACCCGGATACCAGACAGGTCAGATCACGCGCCCGCTCTGCTGGATCTACTGCTGACGAGTCGCCCAGCCCAGTACAGTGTTTCGGTAGGAGCCCCACTGGGTAGTTCCGACCACTGTGTTGTTCACGCTGGCATGAAGGTGTCACCTCCTGCACGTCCTGTGCAAACGTCACGACGACTATGGCACTACTCGTCAGCGGATTGGGACGGTCTACGCGATTATTTTGCGTCCGTCCCCTGGAGCCAGCGCTGCTTTGTAGGAAAGGCTCCTTCGGATAGTGCTTCTGCTATTGCTGGCGAGATCAGTTTAGGGATGGATTATTACATCCCTTTCACTGATGTCGCCAGTATCCGCAGAGCCCGTCCCTGGTTCGGGCGAGATTGTGCCAAAGCTGTTCGACAAAAACAGTCGGCATATCGCGCCTGGATCAGGGCCCGGGCTGTGCGCGACCCAAACGTGGGCCACCTCAAAGCAGCGTACAACCGGGCCACAAAGTCGAGTAAGAGGGCCTTTAAGAGAGCGGATGCCCAGCGCGTCGCGCGGCTTGGTCAGGAGCTCACTTCCCATCCCACGGGCAGCCGTGGATTCTGGCAACTGGCCAAAGCCGTGCAATCTAACTTTTGTCAGCCCTCGCTGCCACCGCTGCGTTACCCAGATGGAACACTGGCTCACAAAGCCCAAGAGAAAGCGGATATGCTCGCAGACCTCTTTGCGGCTAATTCCCGGGTCGACGACCGTGGCCTGCAGCCCCCCGCCATCGCCAACTGTGGCCACACAATGCCTGATATTGTTATCAGGCAATGTGATGTACGGGCAGTGCTGCGGTCACTCGACACGCGGAAAGCCAGTGGCCCTGACGGCATTCCGGCGGTGGTGCTACGAAAATGTGCAGTTGAGTTGTCTCTAGTATTAACGCGTCTGTACCGCCTGTCATACTCTTCAGGGCTCGTGCCGGAGGTCTGGAAGGAGCCGAACGTACAACCGATCCCCAAGAAAGGGGATCGGTCCGATCCAGGCAACTATCGACCCATAGCTGTCACCTCAGTCATTTGCAAGGTGCTTGAGCTCCTTATAAATAAGCAGCTCATGCAATTCCTAGAGGATCACTCGCTAATCAATGATCGACAATACGGCTTCAGGCCAAAGCGATCAACGGGTGATCTTCTGGCATTCGTAACGCATGTCTGGGGTGGGGCTATGGAAAGGCACGGCGAGTCCTTGGCTATTAGCCTGGACATCGCCAAAGCCTTCGATAGGGTCTGGCATGCTTCGCTCCTTTCCAAGCTTCCGGCATATGGTCTACCTCCTCAACTGTGCAGCTGGATTGCCAGCTTTTTAAACGAGCGCCGAGTGCGGGTCCTCTGCGATGGCCAGGCTTCTCGCTTCTTGCAAGTGAATGCCGGGGTACCGCAGGGGTCCGTACTATCACCAACTCTCTTTCTTCTGCATATCAATGATATGCTATCCCTCGGGAACATTCATTGCTATGCAGATGACAGCACACTGCACGGGAGTTACTCGGTTCGTCCGACGGCGGGGCGATCTGAGATTGAGGAGGAGAGACGACGACTCGTGGCTGATCTCGACCGTAACCTCGACAGTATCTCTCAATGGGGTACCGAGAACCTGGTCGAGTTCAATGCCCGCAAAACACAGGCGTGTGCATTTACTGCGAAGAAATCCCCTTTCCTTCCCCTACCCTCTCTTCAGAATGCATTATTACCAATGAAGGACAACCTTGATATCCTTGGCATAGACGTTCGTCGAGAGCTCAATAATAAAAACTACATCGAAAGATGTATAGGGCTAGCTTCGCGGAAACTAGGAATACTGAATAAGGTAAAGAGATTCTTTACGCCGGACCAGAGGTGTCTGCTGTACAAGACGCAGATTAGACCCTGCGTCGAATACTGCTCTCACCTCTGGGACGGCTCCGCGAAGTATCTGCTGGACGCTCTCGACGCTATGCAGCGACGGGCTATCCGTATTATTGGTTGTCCGGAGGTAACGGGAAGCCTTGAGCCGCTAGCTCAGCGCCGAACAATAGCTTCCTTGGCCGCATTCTACCGTATTTACCACGGCGAGTGTTCTGAAGAGCTCTTCAATCTGATCCCACCCTCTTCCTTCCGATCCCGAACGACTCGTGCCGGGCAGAGATGCCACCCCCACACAGTGGATAGCATGTTCGCGAGAACCGAACGTTTTAAACGTTCGTTTCTCTGCCGAACGATAGTGGCCTGGAACGCCCTGCCTGTGCACGTGTTTCCTCCCACATATAATCCTGGGTTCTTTAAGCGGAGCGTGAAGAGGCACATCAGTAGGTCGTCAAGTTGAGGGCCACTCTCAATAGTAATGTGTGCTGTGAGAGTGGCCCACAATCGCTAGACGTCGTCACGACTTACCACCAGGCGGGCGGCGTCAATTTGGCGAACCAAATATAAAAAAAAAAAAAAAAAAAAAAAAAAATTAAGTTTGTTTTTTATTGTATATACTCGTACTTTTCCGGGATAAAAAGTACCCAGTGTGGTGCCCAGGATATTATAGAATAATTATACCAAGTTTCATCGTAATCGAACCGGTAGTTTTTGCGTGATGCCTGAACAAACCGACAGACAGACTTTTTTAACAGACAGATTTTTTTAATCACATTTTTGGGTTCGGTGTCGGTCTAGTAACACCCCCTTTTTTTTTTTTTTTAATTCCGCGGCCCAGTGCCGCGGCCGCTCTAACGTCCGTTGCTGGACGTCTCTGGTTACTAGCAGAGGGTATGTCCAGTGGCGCCCGGCGGACTTTGACCACCTCTGTGGTCTCTGCGGGTGTTGGGTCGGGACTAGAATCCCGCGTCGTTGGGGTAGGGTTTTATCCCGCGTCAGTGGGTGAATCTGGTTGCGTGCTATGGGGCAAAGGCCCCGCAGCACGCAACCATTCTAGCCTGCTTCTGTAAGGACGGCGGGTGGCGATCTCACCGTCCTCAGGCCCCGATCATGGAGGTCGATAGTCTTGGGCGTAGGCGCGGAGTCTGGGGCGCCCTGGCCGCCGACTGCGGAACTCGGCGGGGAGGGTACGCTCCCTCTCCCTCCCTCTCCCGGCCGCCTCCTTCGCGAGCATGACTTGCTCGCAGAAGGACACGGCCGCGTTCCACCTACTCCCGCTGGATACCATGGCTTGAAGCATGGTCCCCAGCGAGAGGGTATCCACGCCCAGACCCACTACGAGGTCCCGGCGCTGACTCGCCCACGCTGAGCACTCCACCAACGAGTGGAGTGCGGTGTCGTCGTCGGAAACCTCGCAGTGTTGACACCGGGGTGTGACCTCACGATGCATGCGAAACAGATAGCTACCGAAGCATCCATGCCCGGCAACGATCTGCGTCGCACGGTACGTGAGGTCACCATGCTGCCTCTGCAGCCAATCGTCCATGATCGGTCTCACCGCCGCGATGATGGTGGTACCCCACCTGGGTTGCTCAAGTCGCACCCTCCATGACTCCATGAGATCCTGGCGGAGTTGGGACCGCTGGTCCTCGATTTCTCGAGACGCAGGCCTGTGGTCCCGCTCCAGCGCCTCCTTGCGCCATTGGAACAATGACGCAAGGGCTCTCGCTTCCAGGTCCCATGGAGGGGTCCCGGCTAGGATACATGCAGCCTCTCCGGAGATCGTGCGGTACCCCCGTATGGTTCTGACGGCCAAGGTTCGAAGTGATCTGTTTAACAGAGTCACGTTCCCCCTGACCGCCATACTCCGCACGATCCCCAGGTACAGTCTCCTGCAGGAAGCGCTGGGTCCCTTTAGGTTGGGCATCAGTCGCGAAAGCGCGACCGATGCCTGCGTCACCTTGGGGACCAAACTTCGTACGTCGTCTTCGCTGGTGCTATCCGCGTCGGGCAGAGACGGAGCCATGCGCGGAGGGACGTGCTCCTCCGCGCTCGTCGGAAACAGGGAGCCCATGACCCGCTCCAGCTGCTGCGGCTGGAGACTCTGGGTCAGTGGGGGCGCCCTAGTTCGGAGTTTCTCCCTGACCTGTAGGTACGGGCGCCCCCATGGGCTCTGCTGCAGGGTCTCCAGGAGCTCCTCGCGGGCCTCCGACTTGGCCCGCTTTATCGTATCCTGGAGATTACCTTTAGCCTCCCTGTATGCCTGAGTAATACCCCCTGCCATTTATTTTTTTGATGTTTTCAATGTATAGAATTTTCACTTCTACAGATTTATTATAAGTATATAGATGTTACCACTAGCAGGCCTATGT